>JAOSBN010177369.1:0-19661 GCA_027563595.1 Erythroxylum suave | reverse complement strand
CAATCTTGGAACTTTTATATATTTGACCGGTTTCCAAGGATCGATCATAAGATCGAATCGACAGAGCCGCGATCACACACCCATAACACACTTGTCCTTAGCGTGACATCACTCACATCCATGACAACATGGACATAAGACGTATCTTATGCCATGAAAAAGCTATTCTTCATCCTTTTTGTTGCTTTCTCATCTCATTTTCATTCTAATCCTTTTTCTTCTTGCTGCATCAAGAAAATAGAGTATAAATCTCAAGAAGATGGTTCAACGAGTATGCTTTCAACTCACTTTAGTTATTATACTCCCGAATTGTACCTAAAATTAGCTATGAACTAAAATGAGTATCTTAAGCATTCTAAAGCATTAATCACTAAGTGTCATGGATTAAACATATCATCAATTTAGCATAAATTAGCTATATTCTTGAAAGATATATTATCAAAGAAGCAGACTTGTGAAGATAAACAAACGGTAGCATTAACTAGAAGTGGCAACTCCATTATCATAGTCACATGCCTTCTAAATTGAAGGATCCAGTAATTTCACAATACCTTCTGTGGTTGGTGAATTGGAATTTGCAAAATGCTTATGTGACTTAGCTGCAAGTATTACACTTTTGCATATCCATAAACTCAACAATCATAAATGGTCCACTAGCTTTATGTCTTGGATAGGGCATTTGGGTAAATATAAAACATGTAATGTGGTTAACATACAAAGAAAAAGTATAAAGCTCAAAAGGGGTTAACAAAGGAAAAATCATGTCAATGGGATAGGTTATTTGGCTAATGCAGTTTATCAAAGACAAAGAATGCCTAATCATTTCTATGTTAATGCATATGATAAAAAATGGTCTCGAATAGAAATTCAACACAAAACCAAGATGTACATGTCTTGAAGGTCACACATTATCAACGATAATGAGATTGATATGGATGTTTCAGTCTAATAAGGTTGAAAATCTCACTAGCTAGGTCTACCACTAGTCACTAATTTTAGAAAGATAATGCACCTTAACCAATTATAAGAGCAAAAGTACAAGTGAAAATTACTATAAAATTCTCTAGTCAATTCATTCTCTACTTATGATTAAATAATCTTAGAAGCAATAGAAAACGAGCAAATGTTTCTTTGTTTGTTTTATTCTTTCTCTCATTTTGATTGAAAACTTTAAAACAAGTAAAAATAAACCAACAAAGAAACACACATGCATAAAAAAATAAATTCAAAAATGTAAAAGAAAGGAAATTTACTTCCCTTAGGTTGCCTCCCAAGAAGGTCCTTGGTTTAGGGTCACTGGCTTGACTCCTTCTTCCTCTCATGTGACAAATTTTTGATCTTAATGTATTATAGTTAGCGCCACTTCCATATGAGGTTTTTCTAGATGGGACCTAATTTGATCATCATCCTTATTCAATGTCTTTCCTATCCTCAGATTCTCAATCTCGACTGAGTCCAAGCACTAAGGAAATATTTCGAACATCTCTTCACCTTTTTCTTTCTCATTTAGTTCCTTCAATCTACTATGTAAAGGTGAAGAGTTAGTTTCAATAATAATTATGGATTTAGTACTTACCTCTGAACAAAATGATATATCCCTTTTGGTTTTGAGCTCCTTCTTAACTTCTTCTTCATAAGCAATTCTTTGAGGATTGACCTCAAAATTCTCAAGCTCCTCATTACTTTGTAAAGTTTCCATGCTAATAGCCATCAAGCACTCCTAAGGTTGGTATGGTTGTGTCTCTTTGCTTTGTAATGCTAGGGGGTTGATAGTTTCCATCAATTAATCCACCTAGCTTGTTAAGTTCTAGATTATAAATCATATTTGTTGGTGGAATTACAAAGTGTTAGCAACATACACATTAACTAATTCTTCCAAGGATGTACCTAAGTCTTGATAAGAAGCTTCTGGTATGTATGAGAATTGTTGTGCACTATCATAGAAGTAATTCGCATGATTATCCCATCCATAACAAAAGTTAGGTTGATTAGTCTAAACATTGTTATAGGATTGAGAATATGAATTAAAGAAAAAATTACTTCCAACCATATTGAATTAATCACGAATACGAAACCAAAAAAAATGAAAAGATCATGAAATAACTGAAAAGGAATCAATTATGAAAAAACATACACAAAGCACCAATTAAAATCACAAACAAAAACTAAATGTTGCACTCCCTGGCAATAACGCCAAAAATTGACTGGCACGTCGTAACGCTAGTTAAAATAAAATAACTAAACTACTACTATAGTAGTGTTGAGTCTAGGTCAATCCTACAAGGATTGTTCTGTTAGTTTATGAAATGAAATTAATTGAAGTTTAGGTAATGCGGGGTTTGCATAAATAAACATAATGAAAACAAACTAAAAAAATGCAAAAAAAGATAAAATTGGAGAATTTGGTAAGGATTCAATTCTTTGGTTCAATCTTGGCTACACTCTAATTCAACATAATTCAATGATTTATTGTTCTTTTATATCTTTTAGCAATTAATAGTCGTAGATTAACAACAAGCTCTGTTAATACCAATTCTTCCTTAAATCTTAGTTACTCACGAAGTGCTTCTTAATTAACCCTAGTTATCAACAAACCTAGAATAAGTTCTCTATGTTTATTCGGACAACTGCATTACAAATCAGAACAATAGACCAATCTAGACAATAATCACATAAGCTTGGATTATTTAACCTATGCTATATTATCTCTAATGATTCGGAATCATTAGTCACTACACATAAATTGAGAATATATCAATTACATATTACATTCGATTCTAGCAATGATTTTTCATGAAAAATGGTTTAATAGAGTATTAATATCATCATCATTCAATACCCAATCCAATAAATACAAGATAACATAATCAATTCCTAATGAGAGAAAGAAACAACAAAATAATAAAAATGCTTAACCCGGTTCATCTGTTTCCTCCTAACCGATATTGAGATGTTACTCCTCCATGGGTCTCTCCTAGAAAAATATTTCAACCCCTATAAAAATACCCTACCGAAAACCCCTTTTTCTCCTTTTATGCCACAACCTTCTCTACTTTACTATTCACTGATATGACAGTTTAAGATTAAAGGCCAAGCTACTATTCACTTTTCTCTTCTCTTCTCACTTTGT
This sequence comes from Erythroxylum suave, assembly GCA_027563595.1. Classification (NCBI taxonomy): domain Eukaryota; kingdom Viridiplantae; phylum Streptophyta; class Magnoliopsida; order Malpighiales; family Erythroxylaceae; genus Erythroxylum; species Erythroxylum suave. The sequence goes on along the minus strand of JAOSBN010177369.1, from coordinate 16,531 downwards.
TTTGCCGCCACTCTTCTTCTCTTCTCTATTGCCCCCTCCTCTCTTTTTTTCTCTGCCATCACTCTCTTCTCCTATATCTTGGTGTGAAGATTTAAACTTATAGCTTTTGGTTCACACCTACTGCTTATGTCTTACACTTAACCCTTGCATTCAACGCAACATTAACTCCTTGCTTATTAATCTGCTATCATACATGTTTTGCCTTCTTCTTTGTATTTTCAATTTTTTCTTCTTCTTGCTTTATGAAGAAAAATGAAAATTCATATTCAAAAAATGACCCAAATATAGTACTTTCGACTCACTTTAATTTCCTTGCTTCCAAATTGTACCTAAAATCATATATGAATTAAAGTCAGTATCTTAGACAATTTCATATCAATAATCGCTAAGTGTAAATGATTAAATGTATCAACAATTAAACACATATGACACTACCTAAGGGAAAACTCGACTTTATTATTAACCCATAATTATTAGTCTCTAGGTTAGGTTTGAGAGCAAAAAATCATTGAAAAATCTTTAATTAGGGTGTGGGACAAGATTGAACCCAAGAGCCAGATTCTTAACGAATTCATCACTTTCATCATTTTTCGTATGTTTTCTTTAATTTTTTCGTTAGGTTAGTTTATTTTATTTTCTTATTTTTAAATCCAAGACCCCCTAACCTAAACACTAATTAATTTCATCTTAACAACTTTACACACACTCCCCATGGGATTGACCTAGATTCACCACTGCTATAGTAGTAGTCTAGTCTTTATTTTAACTGGTGTTACTATGCGTTGTCATTTATCCTATGCATGACAACATTTGGGCTTATACCTTATATATTGGATATTTGCCATCCCATGGCCTTTTTCCACTTTCTTATAATCTTTACCACTTTACTCATTTGTTCACCATCTAGCTGATTGGAAATAATGATGGGTAGAGTTTGGCCCTCACCTAGAAATGTATATCTAAGGTATGTGGGTAAAGGCTTACGCTTTAGAGTTAATGGTTTCTTAATGGTTGATGGTACAGGTGCTTCTATTCTTGCTAATATTTCTTGATGTTTTTGAACAGCTAACTCCTCCATCTTCGCATCTTCCTTAGACTCAACTTCTTTCACCTTTTTAGCTTCATTGCACCACTCAGCTTCCTTGGATTTAATTTCTCCAAAGTAGCTCTCCTTTTTCTCTTTAATAAACTCATCCATAATATCAATCTTCATGTAAGAGGTGCTTTCTTTTAGATTTTTCAAGGCTTTCTTCATGTTGAACTCCACTTGATCCTCACTAATTTGTGGTGTGGTTTCCTTTTATGAACATCTATTAATGCTCTCCTAGTGTTTATGAAAGGTCTTCCAAGAATTAGTTGACAGTTCCTATCCTCTTTAAAATCTAGGACTATGAAGTCCACAATGATAATGAACTTGTCCACCTGCATTAAAACATCTTTCACCACCTCAAATGGTCTTTTAATTTATTGATCCACTTACTAAAGTACGATCAAAGTTGTCTTTACCTTCCCGAGCCCTAATTTTCTAAATATTGACAAAGACATAAGATTTATACTTTCACCATTTGAAATTACTGGATCATTCAATTTGGAAGGCATGCGACTGTGATAATGGAGTTGTTGCTTCTAGTTAATGCTACCATTTGTTCATCATCACAAGTCTTCATCTTTGATTATATATCTTTCAAGAACATAGCGGATATGACCTTAATTGTTTTTGATAAACTATGTTAGTTAAACAACCTGTCCCATTAACAAGATTTTTCCCTTGTTAACCCCCTTTGAGCTTTATACTTTTTCTTTGTGTTCTAACCACATTATATGTTTTATACTTACCTAAATGTCCTACCTAAGCCATAAAGCTAGTGACACATTTGTGATTGTTGAGCTTATGGATATACAGAAGTGTAAGTGTGGGGTAGTATATATGTGTGGTTGGTTAATGTTGGGATGTTTTGTTATCCCTTATCATTGAAATTCTCATATTGATGTAGCTAATTTTAATTTTTACAAGAAAAAAAGAAAAGAAAAAGGAAAGAAAGAAAAAGAAAAAGAATAAAAATATGTTTAAATAAATGTATCTAAGAGCAAGTGCTTATTGTTTATGATTAACGCATTCTCCTAAAGTTGTGATGAATGGGTTAGTTTAGTATATTGGATATGAGGTAGATGTTGGTTTTGAAGGTTCACTCTTATGGTTTCAATGTATGATTGGATATAAATTGTATGAGTGATTCCTTCCGATTGGTATATGCTTCATGTGGTTGGTGTGTGAGAGTTGAACAGGGTTGTGAAATGCATTTGTCATAGATAAGGGCACCTAGTTTTTGTAGAATGTTACTTTGTTTTACTTGCTTTGATGGCTTTCATGCTACTTGACCTAAATACATCTCACCTTACCTTTGCTGACATTACAACCTAGAAAAGTCCTTTGATTCATGATTTTGCATATGAATTATAGTGGTGGAGAAATGAAATTATATGCAAGGTTATGGATTGTCATAATCATGAATAGTGTTGAGTGTACCTATAGATATATTTTTCTTAAACACATTTTCTGTATCTACCATCAGATTGCTCAGTTTTCGAAGATGATGCTTTTTGGTTAATCCTGAGTAGAATTATTAAATGTTGAATTCTTGTTATCATATTTGAAAGTCACTCATCTTTGCTTATGATTATATAGTCTTGGAAAATATGAGAATTGAGTAAATATTTTAGGTCTTTGAGCTTAAATTTGATATTTTTGCCGAGGATGGCCAAAAGTTAAGTTTGGGGGAAATTGATATGTTTTTAATTGTTGATACAGTTAATCATTTACACTTAGTAATTATTGATATGAAATTGCTTAAGATACTCAATTTAATTCATATATGACTTTAGGTACAATTTGGAAGCAAAGAAATTAAAGTGAGTCGAAATTACTACATTTGCGCCATTTTTTGAAAATCAATTTTCATATGTCTTTATCAACCAAGAAGAAGAAACTTAAAAGACAAGAAGAAGAAAAAAATCAAAATACAAAGAAGAAGGCAAAATGCATGTGACCGTAGATGAATAAGCAAGGAGTGAAACTGTTGGACTGAAAACTTAAACATGCAAGATTTGGCTAAAATGGTAGATTTCAAAACTTTGTTTTTACAAATCAAATTTCAATAGAAGCAATATAACCAAATCAACATTCCAAGCCATACATGAGACAGTATAAGGAAAATATTTAACATAAGAACAAGATGGTAGAAATATACCGACTCCTTTGCTATAGCTTTAACTCCTCATTGTGTTATCTTAACCTTGGCAATGTATCCTCTCCTAGGTGATGTATCCTCTTCTTGTTATTGTATCCTCGACCAATCTGATCTACCAATTGTTCTCCTCTACCAATTGTTCTCCTTGGATAACTTGGTTAATAAGATCCTTTGGTGGGAAAGGAGAAGAAAACTTGAAGAGATTTTGCATTAGAAAAGGAAGTTAAAGATGAGACACCTCTCATGCAAATTTCAGCTATCTCGTGCAAGATAGGAGATAGGTAAAAATTCAACAACTCCTTGTATTCTTTCTCAATTTTAGTTAAGCCTCAAAGAAAGAAGTGAAGTGCATCCAATGCATCACATCCTTCCTTAATCAATCATAAAGAAGCCAATAAATGAGTCACTTCTTATTTGTTTTAAGTTGTAGCAAATCAATGTTAAATGTGCAGCAACACATTTAGCCCATTAAAACCAAAAATTCATCTCATTTTATCTTTAATAAATTTGATTTAATTTAGTTAATCTAATTAAACCAAAGTCTAGCCCATTTCTAAATGTTCATTTGGGCTTCTAATTAAAGTAAGCCCAACATTCAATCATAGGCCTTAAAATCTCTATTTGTATTTCTTACTTTGCTTCATAACCTTCCTATAAGCCAAATGGAGAATCTAATTGGACTTATATAATTCAAGTTCCAATGAGCCTGGAATTAATTTAATCTTATTATAATTAATTCTAGCTTATAAAACTAAATGTCATTCCACTAAAGACAATTAATTGAACTTTTCAATTATTAAATATCATGAGAACACACGTTTCAAATAAGATGTCCAATTGCAAACTCTAATATGAACCATATTATAGCCATCCACATAATAAAGGGTAAAATTACCGTTTTACCCTTATGTTGATTTTTCCTTCTACATCTATCGTTTTACTCTATATGGTGATTAACACACAAGATCTCATCTTGGTGTTAAGACTTGATAGGTACTAGTCCATCAAACTACTGGCGTCAGTTTAATCACCAATGTCCATAAAACATCTAAAAGTGATGATATCACTATAAACTCTTTATTTGGGTGAATGTTTCCTGATACATGTTTCAATTAATAATTACAACATGCAGACACTGGATTGATACTCTGTAAAAATCCATTCCAATTAAACCAAGAATTATAATAAAACACTTCAACACTCATCAAGATTGTGGCCCATAATAAATGAATGCTTAACTGTATGTTTTAAGATTAAAGTAACAACCTCCTTTATTCTTTAAAACATACAGGATTCCAGATTCATTTAATAGTTCTGTTATCAATAGTGAACTACTATCATGATATGAAACTTATCATTCCCTTGAAGTAAACTCTTTTACTTATATGGAGATAAAACGTAACACTATAGTCTAAACCATAATCAAGCGACCAACTTGATTATTCAACTATGAATCAATTATTTTAGATCCTAATAATATACATGTTTCTCAAGCATCTCTATGTATATGTATATTACTTACAAAAAAATCTCGGTACCTTATGACTAGTTTTATTATGCTCCTACATATAAAACCAAACTCTTTTGTTTTATTAATAATAAATATTTTCATTAAAAAAGTAACTAAAAGAAAATTAAGTTGTAAGTAAATACACTTGCAAGTTATAAGTAAATACACTTGCTTTCCAGGGCATTTTATTTACATAACTCCAACAGAAACAATAACATCTAAGGAGTGAAACGACAACTTCCAAGGAGCAGTAGATGAAAAAAAATAACGATTATGAAAAGTTACGATAAACACAACACATATGTGTTGAATGCAAGTGTATGCATTCAACGTAATGCATATGCTACATTTCATGCAAAGGTAAAGTGCAAGAGAAGAACAATAGGAGTGGACTAAAAATTATAAGTTTAAATCATCACATCAAGATATAGGGGAAGACAGTGGCGGGCAAGAAACAAAAAGAGGAGTGGTGATAGAGAAGAGAAGCAAAGTGGTGACAAAATAAGTGATAAGGGAAGAGAAGAGTGAATAGTAGTTTTGAATTTAATCTTAAATTGTCACATCAGTGAAAAGTGTAGTGAATAGTGAAGTAGAGAAGGTTGCAATAGTGAAAAGAGAAAAAAAAAGGGGTTTTTGGTAGGGTATTTTTATGGGGGTTGAAATATTTTTCTACGTGAGACCTATAGAGGAGTAACATCCCGACATTGGTTTAAAGGCAACATCGACATCGACAACCCGGGTTAAGCATTTTTTATTATTTTGTTGTTTCTTTATGTCATTAGGAATTGATTATGTTATGTTTTTTTAATTGGATTAAGTATTGAATGATGATGATTTTAATGTTATATTGAATCGTTTTTCATTAAAACTCATTGCTAGAATCGAATGTAACACGTAATTGTTATATTCTAGATTCATATGTAGCGACTAATGGTTTTGAATAATTAGAGAAAAAATATTATAGGTTAAACAATCTGAGATTGTGTGATTACTGCCTACATTGGTCTATTTTTTCATTCGTAATGCGGTTGTCCTTATAAACTTAGATAGCTTATTCTAGGTTTCCCAACAGCTAAGGTTAATTAACGAGTGCTTCGCGATTAACTAGGATCTAAGAAAAAATTGGGATTAATAGAGCTTACTGTTAATTTACGACCGATAATTGCTAAGAGAGATAAAAGAATAAAAAATCAATGAATGATGTTGAATTAGGTTGCATGCTGAGATTGAACCAAAGAACCGGATCCCTACTAAATTCTCAAATTTTATCATTTTTTGCATGTTTTCTTTAATTTTTTTCATTAGGTTTATTTTATTTTATTTTCTCATTAAATCAAAACCCCCTATTACGTAAACATCAATTAATTTCATTTCATAAGCTAACTGAACACTCCCTATTGGATCAACTCACTACTACTATAGTAGTTGTCTAGTTATTTTATTTTGACTAGCATTATGATGCGTCAATTATAATGTTTGCTTAAGATATGATCGTTAATTAAACCTAACCACCAAATAACCTAGGATATGATTTCTAGATTTAAATGGGCAGTAGCATTATGAATTAGGAAAATCAATTAATTAAGGCAACAACCACATAAGATAATAATAATTATGAATTATATCAAAATTCGAACCTGCACGAGGGAAATAGAGCAAGAGTTGTTACATTAGTCCTAGGAGCCTATGTGTTAACACTCCCTAATGGGCTTGTGATAGAATTGGATTATTGTTTTTATGTACCTGTATTGACTAAGAATATTATTTTAGTTTCTAGTCTTAATAAAACTAGTTTCCATTAAAATTTTAGTAACAATGGTTATTCTAATAGTATGAATGGAATTCACTATGTTTTGGGTAAATTATGCAATGGAATATACATATTAGATATGTCCAATCTAGTATTAAATATCAATGACAAGGAAAGACAAAAACGAGATAATGTGAAATCATCTTACTTGTCATCTTGGCCATACAAGTGAGAGATGTATGACTAAACTATATAAGTGTGGTAGTTTAGGGATTTGTTTAATTATGAATCATATGGCACATGTGAATCTTGCTTATTATAGAAGATGACAAAGTTACCCTTTAAGGGAAAGGTTGAACAAACTACTGGCTATTAGACTTATTACATTCAGATGTATGTGGTTTGATGTCCATACATGCCAAAAATGATCTCATATACTTCATTACCTTCATCAATGATTATTCACGATATAGGTATTTGTATCTGATGAGATACAAATCTGAGGCCTTTGAAAAGTTCATCGAATTCAGAAATAAAGTCATAAAACAACTAGGAAAAAGTATTAAAATACTATGATAAGATCAAGGTGGTGAATACTTAAGCCAAGAGTTTCTAAGTTATCTCAGGCATAATGGGATAATATCCCAATGGACTGCACCTTACACGCCGCAACACAATGTTGTGGCAGAAAGGAGAAATCGAACCTTGTTGGACATGGTGTGGTTAATGATGGGCTTAACAGATCTACGAAAATCCTTTTGGGGATATGCACTCGAGACTACTAGTTATATGTTGAACAATGTCTCTTCAAATTGTAACATGAAAGTTTGGAGTTGGCTAGCTTATGTGAAGCAGATATAGTCAGATAAGTTAGAAGCTAAATCTGACTTGTGTTTAATTGTAGGATATCCTAACGAAAAGATAAGATATCAGTTCTACATATTTTGGAATAAAAGGTGTTTGTTTCAAAGCATGCTATCTTTCTAGAGAAAGAGTTTCTTCTAAAAGAAGACAATCAAAGGAAAATTAAACTTATGAAAGTTCAAGATGCTCAAACAGACGCAAATCAATTGCCTAAACCCGAAAATGTTGTTTATAATGATGAAACAAAAGTTCAATCTTCTGACACATAAGAAGATCATAGGATAAGTAGGAGACTTCATGTTCCAGAGAGATATGATTTTTTCATAAGTGAACATAATGACATACTACTCATAGAAGATGATGAGCTCACTATCTATAAAGAAGTTTTAAAAGTTCAAAATCTAAAACAATGGCTTCAAACCATGAAATTTGAAATGGATTCCACATATGAAAACCAAGTTTGGACTTAGTTGACCCATCCAAAGGTTATTGACAAAGACAAGGAGTTGACTATGACGAAACATTTTGCCTGATAGCCATGCTTAAATCCATTAGGATACTCTTGGACATTGCTGCTCATTATGATTATAAGATATGGCAAATGGATGTGAAAAGAGATTTTCCAAGATGGCGAAAAGGTATACAATCTTCTAAGAGTTGGAATATCTTATTTGATGAAACAATCAAAAAGCTCAGTTTCTTACAAAATCTAGATGAACTAGTATGAGTGCAATCATATTCTTTGTGTTGTATGTAGATGACATACTACCAATAGGAAACAATGTCTCAACTTTACAATTAGTCAAGATTTGTTTGTCCAAGAATTTCTCTATGAAAAACCTTAGAGAAGCAACTTACATTTTGGGTATACGAATCTATAGAGATAGATCTAAGAATTTGATTGGTCTTTCTCAATCTACAAACATAGATAAAATGCTAAAGAGGTTTGGCATGGAGCAGTCTAAGAGAGGTTATCTTTCCATAAAGCTTGGGATTACACTCTCAAAATCTATAAACCCAAAGACACATTATGAGAGCACTCGGATGAAGTTGATCCCTTATGCTTCGACTATAGGATCAATTATGAATGCCATTTTATATATGAGCCCAATGTATCATATGCTCTAAGTTTTACAAGCGAATACTAGTTAGATCCTGGAGAGGGTTATTAGGTGGCTATCAAGAATATCCTTAAGTACTTGAGAAGAACCAAGGATTTATTTTTAGTATATGGAGAACGAGATCGTGTTAGCAGGAATACAAATGCCAGTTTCCAATTCAACAGGGATGACTTTAGATCCTAGTCAGGATGAATTTTCGCACTTAATAGTGGCAATCAGTTGGAAGAGTGCTAAATAAGAGACAACTGCAGTTTCAACAACCGAAGCATAATACATTGCCATTTTAGAATCGGCAAAAGAAGCTATTTAGATTAAGAACGAAGTATTTCCTAGCATTACTGACCTAGTACTATTTTGTTAAGACAACAATGGTTCCATAGTGCAAACAAAGGAATCAAGGTCTCATCAAAAATCCAAACATGAACTCAGATGATACCATTTAAGTAGAGAAATCATTAGTAGAAATGATATCAAGATAGAGAGAATGCCCATGGATTAGAATATTGTTGATCCTTTGATTAATTTGATTCCTTAAAAGAGATATGAAGCTCATGCACTCACCTATGGTATTAAGTACAAAGGTAATTGGCTTTAGTGCAAGTGGGACATTGCTAGAGAAATGCTCTAAAAACAATCACCTTTAGCATTTATTTTACAAATCATTTTGATTAATAAAAATATTTTTTGTTAATTTGATGTTCATGTTCTTTATAACTTGATAGTGATCTTAATTTGAATTAACGAAGTCCTTGATACATTACATAACATGAAGCAAATCATGATGAGATCATGATAATAAGATTCCTCTCATGTGTAATTATGTTAGTATCTAAATTATCCCTAGTTATAGGATTAATGAGATGGGACATTATTAATCCAAACAAACTAGCATATGTTACACTCCTTGATTAGATCAAGTAGTGGATCTCACAAGCTATAAGCATGAGTTGTCTAGATTTACCATGTGTATGCTTACTAAGAGTAATAAATGCATTAGAACTTACCATGAGACAATTATATGGATAATCTATTCTAGTGTCAATGATAGTCTCATCATAGCAATGGTGTAAATATCCTTAGAATTGAGGAGCTTAAGTATATCTTTGATTCCATTCCTCGTTGCCTCTTAGAGGTTGCTCATAGGGTAGTGATTGGGTATAACTTCAGGTATTCAAAGGTAATTGAGTAGCCAATAAAGGATTTACCACTCTTGATAGAAGGAGATGATACCTACGACCTCTTGTCGGGATCATTTGTAATATACCACTCCTATAAAGCTAACTCCGAACATACTAGAGGATATTCAAGAACATACTTTATGGAAATGATGCATTAGGATAATCAAATTAACTCAATCCGAATTGTCAAACATATCATAAGCATTCAAAACATTCATTTCTTCCCATTTCTTTCACAAACATATAAAGTCACACATGTCATTATAATTTAGAGTCAACAGTTGGGAGTTTAATCTTAGTATAAAAATGTGTAACATCATATGGGATGCTAATGCAAAGGACTATAACTAGACTCTATAGATTTAGCTAATCAGACTTTTGAGCCATTTCCATCCCCAAAATGTAAGTATTAAACTTCTACCAGTTTGATTAGTAGCTAAAACTCCCTTGAACCTGAAAAAAATGATAAACTTTTGATGAGTTTGCGATCTCAGTGAGTGAGCCATCATCGATGCACTTACACAGTCAAATCACAAAGATAAGTTATATCACAATTTATCACACTTCAACAAGTATATCATATAAGCTAGTATTACATATCACATCACATTCTCCATTGAATTTTGTTGTATTTCACTATTTCAAAGAAATTCAATAAATCATTTTAATTCAATCATATGATGCATTGTAAGGATGCATATGTAAATGTTCATGTGTTTTCATTTTGATTTTACTTTGTTATGATCAAGTGCCTATCAAAACAATTTTGCTGACCTGTACTCGTTGTGGGTACCGAGTTTATGACTAACTCGTGCCAATTGTGAATACTGAGTTCACGCTATGAAAGCCCGAGGCTATTTTTCATAATTCTGGGCTCAAAGCTCTTTTCTGCAAATCAGAGTGACCGAGTGCCTATCAACCTAATTTATTGTCAAGTTTATACCTTTAAGTTAGCTTGATTTACTCCAAATTCATCAACCATAAATTACATTTGTCCTTATACATTTTCATGATCAAAAAGCCTCTTATAACACACACACTATTATTACTTTAGGTCTGGAATTTCAGCAAGCTAAGATTTATCGTTCACCAAACTTTTTTTTCCAACAATATATATCATACATTTACCCAATTCTCATTCATAACTGCTCTGTGTTTTTCAATACCAACTTAGAATGATTTTTCTCAGCTGGTTCGACATGTACATAAGGCTGAAATTAAAATTCCAGAATTTGTCATCAACGTCACCAATGTGTGTTACTTTACTACCTTCAATACCTTACGAATTTGACAAGCTTAGAGACATCACTAACACTTGAATTTTTCCATATTTGATCTCCTTTAAGGTTACTTCATTTCAGGTTAATTTAACTTTCATATTGGTTGCACTAAGGCTTACGAAATTCTACTCACTTATGTCATTAACCGTTACCTTTTACAAACACATCTACAGCTCTAATTTTCTAGATTCAAAAACTCCTTAATAACACCTATCTTTAGCATGAATTCTTCATCAATTATACTTCAAATTCCAACTTGAATCATCAATTCAACAGCCCATAAACTACTGATTTCGTACATGCAAAAAAAGAATAGAAAGGTACCCATTCATTCTTCAGTTTCCGGCACATCTTCAATGCTAACACCACATTAAATCCATCCCTAATTAGCCATAATAAAAATTCTGCTAACATATACCACAATAGTTTAGTATTTCACTTACTTTATTAGCTTGAATGTCACCTCAAATTTCAAGCATTCTTAGCCTCACATGCAAGAAATTTTCAAGAACATTGAGGGTGTACGATGGTTCAACCATGACTAGAAAAAAAAAAAGCAATATATGTCACAATGTTCTGCCTTTGTAGCTATCTTTATGAAGGATTTTGCATGGGTTTTGGGTGGTGATGTACAGAACTAAGGTAGAAACTCAAAGATGTGGGTTTTGGCAATGAGAGGGAGGAGAAGGAGAGAATACGATAAAAAATAATAAAAGAAAAAATGAGTGGAATGTATAAGTCAAATGGTATAGGATGAGTGTTCTTCTTTTGTTTTTCTAAAAGGACACTTGTCGTTTATTTAAGCAAGCTACATGTCCTACTTTTTCACTGCCAAATGTCACTTAATTCCTAAGTTATTTATCACTTAATTCTCTAATGCATTTATTACTTATTTTATAGGCTTATTCATCCTAAATTTCCACATGTCAACTTGTCTTGCTACTTGACATTTTTCTAAGGCTAAATGTATATATTAATCCATCAATCTTCCAATTGTGACAAATAAACTCCAAATTACTAATTATAATCCATCAATTCTTTTTCTGTTTGATAAACCAAAATACAAGAAATTAGAAATGCATAATCATGTCACAATCATTTTAAAACTTTCATACCGCAGAACATGTCAATTGAGTGCACATAAAATCTTTGTATTTTTTCTAAATCATAATTCATTTGCATATGCTAATATTATTCATGAGTGAATGAATTTATAAAATTATCTTTTAAATGCACCAAATTAATTCTATAATTATGTAACTCATGTGACTCAGTATTTTAACATTCCAACCCTCAGTATTTTTTGAAACCAACTATTACAATTCTCCCCTCCTTAAGGAATTTCATCCCCAAAATTCTTACTTGATTGATCAAATAGGTGGGTAATGTTTTCTCATATTCTCCTCATTTTCCTATGTAGCTTCTTCTCTTGAATGATTTCTTCAAAGAACTTTAACCAAAGGAATTACACGTTTTCTTAATTATTATCCAACTATTTTAACTGGTTCCTCTACATAACTCAAATTATTTGCAATCTTAACCTCCTGTGCTGGTAATAAATGTGTTGGATTTTACAGATATCTTATGATCATCCTAACATGAAACACATTATGAATCTAAGTCATTTCTAGTGGTAATGCTAATCTATAAGCTAATGGACATACTAACTCAGTAATCTCATAACGATTGATATACTTAGGGCGTAACTTTCCTGTTTTACCGAGCATTAGCACTCCCCGCTAGGGCAACACTCTCAAAAATACCTTGTCTCCTCCTTGGTACTTCATATCCCTCTAATGCTAATCTACATAACTCTTTTTCCTATCTTAAGTCACCTTGATCCTACTACGGATCAATTTTACCTTATCAATGGTATCTTGAATCAACTATAGGCCTTCAATAATCCTTAGGCCTTCTTCATCCCAATACATAGGTTCTCACACCATCTACCATATAATGCCTTATATCAAGCCATATCAATACTACTATGATAATGATTATTATATGAAAATTCAACAAGTGCTACATAGTCATCCCATGCTCCTTAAAACTTCAAATCATAATCCCTAAGCATATCCTCAACAGTCTGAATAGTCCTCTCGCTCTGTCCTTCTGTCTAAGTATGCAATGTTATACTAAAATTTTATTATATACCCAATGTTGTCTGTAGGTTGTCCTATAATCTAAAAGTAAATATGGGATCTTGATATGATACAATAGACACTGGGACCCTATGTAACCTCACTATCTTATTTACATGTCTCTGAGCTAACTGATCTAATGTGTTATTCTCTCTAATAGGTAAGAAATGAGCTAATTTTTTCAATCTGTCAACAATGACCCATATGGCATCATGCTGCCTCGAAGTTCTCAGCAAACCCATAATAAAACCATTGTAATCCTCTCCAATTTCCACTTTGGAATAGGTAATGATTTCAGTTTCCTAAATAGTGCCTGATGGCCTGCCTTAACTTATTGGGATGATAACAACTAGCAACGTACTCAGCCACTTTTCTGATCCTATCATGTAATACTGGCCTAAGTTTAAACATAGATAATAATGCTTAATTCTACCCCAAACTTTGCTTAAGATTCAGTGCTCTCAATTAAAATAGATTTGGTAACCTTGATGCTTGAATTTGTGCTACACTGCTATTAGATTTCTTGCTTAATGCATCAGCTACAACATTAGCCTTACCTAGATGGTACTCTATCGTGCATTCATAATCTTTAAGCAACTCAATCCACCTCCTTTGTCTCATATTAAGTTCCTTTTGACTCAACAATTATCTCAAACTTTGATGATCTATAAAAATTTGAAACATTTCACCATATAAATAATATCTCCAAATTTTCATAAAAAATAATACTACAGTAAGCTCTAAATCATAAACTAGATAATTGAACTCATAAGGCCTTAACTGTCTCTAAGCATAAGCAATCACTCTACCATACTGTATCAAAACACATCCCAACCCTTGGTATAAAGCATCACTATAAATAACATACCCTCCAGATCTAGATAGAATAGTCAACATCTGTGCTGTAATTAGTTGATGTTTTAGCTCCTCAAAGCTCCTTTGACATTCATCAGTCCATTGAAAAGGCATATTCTTCTAGAAGGCTTTGTAAAAGGGGTTAAGATTATTGAAAACCCCTCAACAAACCTCCTGCAATAACCTATTAGTCTAAGAAAACTCTGAATCTTTGACACATTTCTAGGTGCTTTCCACTTTATCACTGCCTTAACTTTCTTTAGGTCTACCTATATGCCTTGTCCAGATACTATATGAGCCAAGAACACCATTTGATAAAGCCAAAATTTACACTTATTGAACTTGACATACAGTTGCTTATCTCTCATCATCTGTAAAATTAACGTCAAATGCTTAGAATGTTCCTCTTTACTCCTCGAGTACACCAAGATACAGTATATGAATACAATAACAAAGTGATCTAAGTAAGGTTGGAATAGTTTATTGATCAAAACCATAAAGGCAACCGGAGCATTGGTCAATCTAAAAGGCATCGCAAAAAACTCGAAGTGTCCATTTCTAGTTCTGAATGCACTCTTTGCTACATCGACTTCTGTTATTTTCATTTGATAATTCCCTAACCTCAAATCTAGTTTAATGAACACCTAAACTTCCTATAATTGATCAAGAAAACCATCGAATCTTGTTAGGGGATACTTGTTTTTCATTGTCACCTTATTTAATTGCCTATAATCATTTCATAGTCTCAAAGTCCCATCCTTCTTCTTCACAAACAAATCTGGAGCTCCCTAAGGTGACATACTAGGTCTAATAAAACCCTTATCTAACAACTCCTGCAGCTGAGTTTTAAGTTCTTTAAGTTCCAAAGGTGCTATCCTATAAGGAGGAATAGATATAGGTGTAGTACCTAGGACAAGGTCAATGGTGAACTCTGCTTCCCTATCTAGTGGAAATACGAATAATTTAGTGGGAATGACATCTAGAAAATAACTAATAATAGGAATATCCTGTAATGTCTGCTCAACTCGGGTATTAGTCACATAGGCTAAATAAACCTCACATCGACTTCGAATGAGTCTAAAAGCAATCGTTGAGTAGTAAACTAGTCCACACCTAAAATAAGCTCTATCTTTTTCAACTATAGTACTATCAAATCGACTTTTAATTCATCCTAGTCAACCCGAATAATACACCCTCTACATACTTCTCTAGTCACTATAATACCACCAACTAAAATACTCACCTTTAAGCCAAATCTCAGCATCTCTCTCACACAATGCAATTAAGATGCTAAATGTGGGGAAATAAAAGATTGTGTAGATCCTAGATCTAACAATGTAATCTAACAATGTAAATGCCTCAAGATGAAAAACATGTAACACATATACAATAACATTTAAGGAATTCTATGCCTCCTGTCTAGCAATAGTAAAAATCTTAGCCCAAGACTGTGGTTGGTTACTCTGTACTTTGTTCCTAACACTAAGACCTGCTAGGATTACTTTACCCCTACCTTTGCCTCTCCATCCTACTTCACTTACTTTGCTCTGTTAGTTAGTCATCTCCGTCACTGGTCCTCCTCTCATTCCAAATTGTGCTCCTAAAGTTATTGGACAGTCTCCAATCTAATGCTCTAAGGAACCACAGTGCAAATAAGCTCCCAGTACCTTCCAACATACTCCACCATGTCTTTTTCTAGGAATCTGTTGTGATTGTCTGTCGTAAGTCTGCCCTCCAGATGCCTAGCCTCAACCACCACTAGAATGAATAGAACTGCCTCTAGATTTAAACCCTAACTGCTTTATTCTAGACTATGATCGTGATGGTCTATTCTGGCATTTACTAAATTTTCTGTTAGGTTCAGCTTGAAACTCACGATTCCTCTTAGACCTGAACTCTTTTCTATACTCTCTGTGTTCATCCTTTAATAATTCCTCAATCAGAATTGAAGCGGCTCGTAGCTCAGTAAAACTATTTGGATTTGTAATAGTCAATCTTATCCTAATCTCTATATTCAAACCATCCTAAAATCACCTACATTTATCTTCTTCAGTCAAGATCAGAGCAGTACCATACCTTGATAGTTCATTAAATCATACCCTATACTTAGCTACAATAAGATTTCCCTATTTCAGATCAAGAAATTCTTTCATCTTCTTGCCCAAATAGATCTTTGGCATGTAATAATTTTTAAAGAACTTCAACAAGTCCTCCCATATTATTTTACAAGGTTGGGCAGAACTACTTAGAACTGACTTCCACCACTAATAGGCTAAACCTTTATGTAATGACACTGTATAGTTGAACCTCTCAAACACTCACAATCCATTTGATCAAACACTCTCTCTTTTCCTATCATCAATGTGCTAGAGTTATGTAAATATAGTGCCCTGGAAAGCAAGTGTATTTACATTTACCTTAATCTTCTTCAGTTATAGTTTTGTAACGGAAATATTTATTATTAATAAAATAAAAGAGTTTGGTTTTAATGAGCATTATATATCTAGCATAAGGTACCAAGATTCTTTTGTAAGTAATATACATATACATAGAGATGTATGGGAAACATGTATATTATTAGAAT
>JAOSBN010177315.1:0-19668 GCA_027563595.1 Erythroxylum suave | reverse complement strand
AACACCTCATAGGCAATATGTATAATCTCAATCTAATCACAAATCAAATGCATTTTTCCATTATTTACCAACAATAATACATATAAACAACAAATCAACCAACAATGACACAAAAAAACCGCATACAACAATAACAATCACACAAAATTCAAATACCCAAACACCTACGGTTAACACACAAAACTTGCATTTTTTGGAGAACCAATACACCCAATAGAGAGCTTACCGAAAAACGAAGCACGACGGGCCAGAAAACGGTTGGAAAATGGTTGGAAAACACAAGGTGGATCGCCCAAAACCAGACGACGCAACGGGAGGAGAGAAGAAGAAGAAAATAGGGGGGGGGGGGGGTTCTGCGTCCTTAAAGACAAAGATTGAAACGACGTCATTTGGTTTTAAACCAAACGAAGTCATTTTATTTATTAACAAGTCGAACTTTACCGGCGGAATATAAATTTCGTCGGTATTTAAATTTCCTAATTATTTAACCGCGTGGTGTTGCTGTTACATTTTGCGACGGAATGAAATTTCCATCGATAAAGTTAAGATAATGTATACCGACAGAACACATTACGTCGATAAATAACAAACATTGAACCACATTTACTGACGGTAATTAATCCGTCGGTAAATGTCCGAAGCTAGTTAATTGCGGAAAACATTCCCACAATTATTACCGACGGTCATGGTTACGTCGTCGGTAAACTTAATATCAAGTTTACCGAAGGAAAACATTCCTTCGAGGAATAGCAGACGTTGATCCAAACCTACCGACAGACTATCTTTTGTTGGTAAATGTCCGAAGCAATTGAATTGCGAGAAGCATTCCCGCAATTTTTTTCGACGGTAATGGTTATGCCGTCATTATATATCGTCGGAGATTTTGTGCGAAATTCATTTCCTCTAGTATTTCCGACGGTAATATAGTTTCGTCGCTATATGTAAACAGTACAACGTATTTACAGACGGAGTGTTGAAATCTATCAGTAAATAGCTATAGTTTTTTGTCCATCGGAAAATTTTTGTCACTAATTCATGATTTTCTTGTAATGGAAATGGACTAGATTTACAACTTCTTTGTTATGAACACTTTTGTCATATTTTTCACGTAGTTGGAATTACCCCTTTTGTGATAACCTATAAGGATTCTTCATTCTTTTTGTTTCATCTTTATCGTTTCACCTATTTTTCTTAGGCCCAATAACTCTCTCCAGAGGTGGATATATCTCTTTATAATTGTTTGGTGGCCATAATTTTCCCCTATAATTGATTGGAGGTCATTCTCATAAACTTTTTTCAACCTCCTTTGTTAACACTCATCCATATATGCCTCAAGGTTAGAGTGCCTCTTTATTAGCATGGTTCTAATAGTTCCTAACATATTGATAATGTGGCTATCTTTAACCACTAAAATTTACGAGATGAATGTCTCGCTTATGTTATTGTCCACAATTGGACATCTAGACTTATTGCTTTAGAGAGCCTTATCCTATATTTCCTTGGATATTTAAGCAAGTCATATATACATCCTAATGCAAGTTGGTTTAGTTAGATGAGTTTGTCATCAAATTCTTGTGGAATGTTGTATTGGCACAATTTTATAATGCTTTCCTAAGATCCTTTCCCTTCCATTTCCCCTTCCAATTGTGGTATATTTCTTTCACACATCCAATATGTAATAGAGGGTAATATATCATTCCTGACTCACATAAGTCCTTACAAATTAAGCACAGCTAGTTAAAAGTGTTCATAGATGCAAATATGTGTATAAACTACTTTTAGTTAGATAAATTACCTTTTCAAAAATCATTATTATTCTTTCACAATCTCAAAGCTCTAATTCAATGGCTAATTAATCCGTAAACCATGTCCAATTCTCAGTATTCTCCACCTCAACAACTACTTATGTAATAGGATAGATGCCTTAGTTACCAACAACTCCTATGGCATTTAGAAGTTGTTTTTAGCACCTTGTTTTAAAATAAACTTGCATCATATCAATTATAGGTCATAATTTCTTATGCCCCTTCTTTATAGCATCTAAACAGACATACATTCTCTTGAATACTAGTTTAACTTCATCCTTTCTAAGTTGAAGCTTGATTGTAGAACTTGAATTCATTTCTATCAACAACAAAAAATATAACCATAAAGCTTTCCATACTTGTTATGTTTCTTTTTTTTCTTTTGCTTTAAAAAGCTTCCTCTTATCGTACTTACATATACTAGAATTAATAGGAAAATTTAGTTTCTACCTACATTCTTCAATCATTTTCTTGATTTTAATGCTTAGCTTGTCTAAGATTTTTTTTTTCTGGATTGTAAATTTTTAGCTTTAAGCGTCTATCTTTCTTGTCAAATGAAGCATATAACTCAAAGGGATAACCTTTGGTGTAACCATATCTTATCCTTTTTACTTTATTCCTTTTGGGCCTCAACATAAATCTTGTTGTTGCAACATAATCATCAATCCCTTAAAGTATTTTGCACCATCAAACACCATCCCTGATATCTATTCATTTGTAAAACATATATGAACATGTTTATTAGTTTCACTATGTCACCTCAAATTAATATATGGTTCTTTAACAATGGGATATTCATCACTGACCAAGAAACTTTTAAGATCAGAGGAGTCAACATACATTGTATCATTATCTACATCAACACTAATTTTGAATCCAAGTTAGATTAACCTTCATCAGGAGCACCCGTATCACCTCCATCTTGAGCACCCACTTCACCTTTATCTTAAACACCAAACTCACCTTCGTTAGGAGCACCCACATTGAAATCATTATCATCACTAAATTCAGAATCATTACTAGATAATTCTTTGTCTACCAAATCACCTCCATCATCCAAATCAACACCAACATCAGTATTACCTATCACATCCTTTCTAAGATTAGTATTACCTCCCAAGTTAACACTAACATCACTGTAACCTCCCAAATCAACACAAACACCATAGTCACATCCCAAATCAACTCTTACACCACTATCATATCTTAAATCAACTCATTCACCATTATCACAACGTAAATCAACTTCATTATCACCTCTAATGCTAACATGGGCATAAATGGGCTGGTTTATTTATATACCATAGATTAACATCAATTATACTAGGTACCTCTAACAATTTAATAAAATTTAATGCACTATGATTGGAGTATAATGTCCTCAAACTTTCTTCTAACCCCTTCCCAAGAATCAAATACCTTGAATTAATGATACTTGTATAGCCTAATATAACACCCATTTCATATACTTCTCTCAAACTCACATAACCTAAGTCCACATTGCCAAAAATTTCTAATGCCTTACTTAGATATCGTAGTGCACCTTTTTGAGTAAATTACACCATGAAATAATCTTATATTAGCTCTTCTATTTAATTCCTTCTTATATAACTATATTAAAAAACCAATCCATACTATGAAAAAATAACATATGAATATAGACCTGTATTAAAAGAAAACAATATAGTACGCAACTGAAATAAGACCAGTTGCTGATCTTATTGATTTTAAATTTAATATAGAGCTTTTATTGATATAATATTGTAAAATTAATTGAACCAATCATTAACTTTCGTCTTCTAAACAAAATAAATTGTCAAAACTAAAGAGATTGAAATTTTTATTTTTTAGTTAAAAAGGTCCTAAGTTAAGTTTAGGAGGTTGAAGGCTTCAATATTGTTGTGATTATATAAGCGAGGAGCAAGCAAGTTTAAAGGTCTATGTGTGCTTGCATGCCTAAGCTTTTGTGTTTACTTACCAAAAGAATGTAGCTAGAAATAATAGTTTTGAAACTAATAAGAAACATGGTTTAATGTGTTCGAAGCAACTTTGAATGAGGTTAAAAGGACCTACCACTGAAGTTAGGAAGTACAACATTAGATAAGATTTAAACTTTACCTTCATTTCTTGAGAACATCACCATAGAGAATTACATGTTTTACATGTTATCTTATTAAGGACATGCAAGACTCCTCTAAAAAGTTTGAGTAACCAATTTGTATCTTTGATAAATTATCAATATAACTCAATTACGTGTTTATAAGTTTTTTGTTCTATCATAAGAGCGTGTTTAGAAGTTTTTTGTTCTATATCATATACAATCCATATATAACCTATGATATCCCAACCCTACTAATCAAGAATTAATGTGACAAAATATGGGGGTCAATAATAGACAATAAAAATTCGCAAGAAGGTTGTGGAAGAAAAAAGGTTTGAGCAATATAACTAAACAGACCACAAACAAAGGATAGCAACTATTAGTTGGAGGAGATCTATGCGTAATACTGAAGCAAATAGCCATGGAATATGAGTGCAAATTTTAAGGTGCAAAAGTCTAATGGTGTAAACAAATGTAGAATATATGCTTATAAATGTCAAAGAAATAAATTAACTAAAACGATGATTTTGAATCTCACTACTATCTTTTGGAAATAAAGTTATTCTTATGCTAATCTTCCAATTCGAGAAATTTTATAGATATTTTAAAATGTTTAATACTGGTTAATATCTGCAAAACAATATAACACAATGAAATCTACTTAGGTACTAAACTATGTATTTTATTACTTCAGGTTAATTGTTAGCTAAAAATAAATATTGATGGGATATAAATTATTTCTTGTTTGTAAGAATTAAAATATAGTTGTACATAAAACATAGGTTAATAGTTCAGTTGGATAGGTTAGTGGAAAATCAATCTGAAACTATGAAAGTTGTATATGAGACTAAATTACAAAAATTAATACTCTAATAAATGACATCATTTGTCACATTTCTTTTAAATAGTGAATGGACATCAAATAGACATCTAGTTCATACCTAAGGAAACCAGAGGTACCAATACTAGTAAAGTAGAAAAAAAAAAGATGTTGGATAAGAATTGAATATGAAAAGTAGTCCCATTATAATACTCAATATTGGTCAATACTAATTAATAGCCACAAAACTATATAAAACAATAAAATATAGTTTCTCCCTTTGAAAAAAAATCTTCAGAAAAATAGAAATAGCAACCTTTTGAAATTTTCTATTTTTGAACAGATCTTTATAGTCTTAACTACTATGCCTATCTTTTGAACTCTGATTAAAGCAATCATCAAATCGTAAGAGCTTAAAAAATCCTTCTTCTTTCACAGTTGGGTAAGGGGGAAGTAAACTACCCTAGAGTACTACCTGACGACTTCCCTTGCTCGCTTTTGCTCAATGCCTATCTTTTGAACTCCCTTTTTAAGTTACCACAAAAATCCCAAATACTTTGAAATACAACCAAACAAATGCAGCCTAATAAATCACAAATACACAAAAAAAAGTAGTTTGAAACACATCAAGAATACATATGCATGTGCTAAACCACTGACCTTCAATTTCGTAGTCTGAAATAAGAAGGATCATAAGGGGATCACCTTAATTCCTCAAATATTCTTTATTCTTGGGTAAGAACAATAAACAGTAAATAAATAGGAGAGATAAAATTACAGTACCTATTGAAACCATAATACTCCAAATTAAATCCTCTAAACAAGTTGTTAATGGAGGACAATGATGCCTTAAAATTACTAGAAATTAATGAGGATGGAGGAAGAAGTAATAAGAATAGAGGAAGGAGTAAGAATAGGAAGGAGCATTAAGAAACAATCGAAGTCCACAAATGAATAACGAAGAAACAATTGCGCTTGGATATTCAGGATTTGATGCAAATTATAAACTTGATTATAGTTGGAGTTAGAGATTTTTGGGTTGCTGTATTCTTAAAATAATCAATAAGTTTTTAGGTTTTTAATTAAAATAATTAACAAAGTTAATTCATTTAAAAATCTAAATATTACACGCCACGTATCATGTTAGCATTTGACCTTTTCTTACTTATTACGTGGCTGTAACGGACATTTGATGGAGGCATGACAAAGTGAGCCTTTTTGAGGTAAATTAGTTCATATTTAAAATGTTAAGAGATGAACAAATGGTAAGATCAATCAGACTTTTTTTTTAAAAAATCAAATATGAGAGAGCATAGAAGTTAAAGGCAGCACGAAGATATCTTTAGAAATATCTACGGACATCAGTTAGTCATCTCAGGAGCAAATTCATAAAAAAAATAATGCGTTCTCTGTGTCGGAACGGAAGCAAGAGACTCGCATGCAGCCCCAATTATAAAACAGATAAATTAAAGCGGAGCAATTATTTACAAATTCAGAAGTTATGTTGTATTGGCAAGGCCCTAATGGTTGATGGGTCGAGTCCCTGACCCTGAGATCGGCCCGAGACGAAGAATTCGTGGTGGGGAAGTCATGGATACCACAGCGACGGAACCAGCGAGCGTTGAGAACGAAAACGATGACGAAAAGAACAACACCGAAGGCGAGGAAGATGAAGAACAGCGCTCGACCACGTATTTCAAAATCGTGGTCTTTGAGTTCAGCGTGGCGAATATTGTGATGCCATTTGGTGGCGGTGGTTATGCGTTCAACGACGGCGTCTGGTAGGTGAGTGCTCTGGTTTAGCAAATGTAATTGAAGGTGCGACTGGGAACACTGAACCGTAAGTAATAGTAGTAGTGAGGACTGGAGTAGATTTTTCGGAGCAAAAGTGGTTGTAAAGTTCTTACGTTTTTATTTATGAATTTGACAGAGAATGTTAACAAAATATCATGCATAAAACCATAGGAGTTAAGTTAATGATGCGGAAGTTATTTTCAATGCTGGAGGTTATAGATATGATTTTCCCCGTTTTCACCTCAATTAATTGGATCATCATTTCGTACATCCTCGACATGTTTAGAATTTAGAGGCATTCACGCGTCCCAAAGACGGGGGCTCTTCATTCACTTTCACTTTTTTATTATTTCTATGTGATTTTCCTTTATCATGAATTTAGTTAAATGTAGAATTTCAATTGATCGACATATTTTTAAGGATTTCTTGGTATGTTAATATGGTATCCTAAAGACCAATTTTATAAATGTGACTATCCTTTTACATATTTGCAATTTACCTTAGTCAATATAAGGTTTATAAATTGTTAAAAAAGGTATCCTAAAAAATAATTTTAAACTTGCAACTATTGATGACAATAATTATCTTAAGAAGGAGACTTTTGTCTTGATAATAATATCCATAGTTATTTTTTATACATTTTACATTAAATCATAACGAAGTATATAAAATCATTACAAAAAGATTCCATGAACATTGCATCACTTACTCACAGTAAGTTCGATTCATTATGAAATTATATTTCTTCATCTCAAACATCTGATGGAAATATCTGATATAGCTATATATTTTGTGGTAGAATATTTAAAGGTGATAGAATTTATATAATCAAAAAATATCTTGCTGGAGTTAAGGATAATATAACTTCTTGCAAAAAAGTGTTACTTAATGTACGTGATATGATTGGAAACTATTTGCAGCAACGAGAAAAAAAAGAAAAAGGAAAATAAAGAGGCTCGTGATATATCATTTTGAGATAATGAAACACCACACGTTGCAACAAATAAACTTATTGGTGACGAAACCAAACGTCGCTAAATATTAAAACATCGTCGTCAAATTAATAGTGACGATGAAAAATAATCGTCACCCTAATGATCACTGAATCCCAGTAGCAAAACAATATTTGCAACGTCTTTTTGAAATCATCGCAAAAGGATTTTGGATGCACAATAATTTCGTCTGTAAAACATATAATCAATAAGAACGAAAAACATTGTACATAGGATTTTGCGACGTATATACTTCATAGATAAAAGTTTTTATCTAATAAACCATAATCGTAGGTAATTTATTTTATTGACGATTTTTTTTATAGCAGAATAGTTTTAGCTACTTATTGTTTGTTGTAGGCAAATATTTTTAGAGACATTCTTGTAAACCTAGGTAACAACATTTTGTGATGATTTTTTGGGTAGCTAAGTCTTTTTAGTGACAATTCTGTTTTGTAGCATAATAGTTTTAGCTACTAATTTCTTGTTGTAGGTAAATATTTTTAAAGTCATTCTTATAAACGTAGGTAATACCATTTTGTAACAATTTTGTTCTGGTAGCTAATATTTTTTAGCAACAAAATTTTTATTTTAAATTTAAATTTTATTATAATTATTTAAAACAATTTTATTCTAATTTATTACAATTTTTAAGACAATTTGAGATATAAATTAGTTACATTTTATAATTAATGTTGGTGACATATTTTTTAAATAATAAACTGAAATAAACTATAAATTAAAAATGGAATGCATTTTATATAAAATAATAATTACAGGTTATATACAAACTAAGACTCCTCATCGTCGTCACTATTACTGACACAGTTTGAGCCTAGTAATTGTTTGATCATCTTTTTTAGCTTGTTCATTTCTTTTACATTACGATCTAACTTCTCTTCCGTACATTGTAACTTAGTCTTCAATGTTTGATTCTCCTTTTGAAGCACCATGACATATGTTGATCGTGATGAAAATGCACTAACAGGCTTAGGGTCATAACCAAGACTTTTGATATAACCCGATCTTGTACCAATGACATTGTTACAAATGTCATCAACAACGGGCTGATTCCCCACGAACAATGATGTCTACAACAACTTCTGCATCTTGTCCTACAATTTAAAGTATAAAATCAAGTTAACAAAAAAATTATTACGTAGTATTACATAGAAAAATAAATTGTAATATTAATTTGTTTGTACTTACATAATTACTTTGTACCTCTTCAGATGTCTAGCCTTAAACTTCCTTATAATGTGTTAGCTTGTAGAGTGTGATTCTATCACACCGTTATCCTTAGAGTTGTGTTTGACTCTTTATATGAATTTAAAAAATTAGAAGATAATAGAGTTTATTATATTAAGAAATAGAATAATAAGTTGAAAATGTTACACTTACAAATTCTTGTCGAACGAAAACAAATGATTTGGAATCGATGTTATGAAGGGTCTTCATTTTTTCTATGTTCACCTTACCTTTCTCACACTTTTCCTAAATTAAGAGAAGTAGTTATGAAATGTATAAACAAAATTAATAGAAGGAAATATGAAGAGAAAAAAACAAACTTGAACCTTCGTTGAGGACCAATAATCACACATTTCACTTTAATTTCCTAGAGTCACCCATTTCGGAACATATCTCCTTGCCTTTTCATTGGAAAGGAAAGACTAGTAATATTTATGAAGTCTATATCGATGATCCTTTACTCTTTGTTTCAACAGTGAACTAACACAACTTGAAACCTCAGGCTTGTCGATATCAATGATATTGAGCTTCATTTGTGAAGAACACGTATAAGTTAAGTTACTATTTTTGTTAAGTAAAATCACAATACATATAATCAACTGAATTGAAATATTACTGAAACTTTGTCTAAAGCATTTTGGAGCAAGTTATCTTCCTTCAACTGCGTGACATACTAAAGGCAAGGCAATTCATTCTCACAATGAAGCCCAACTTACTGGACAATTTTACAAATTGGATCTTATGCAAAGGGCGACGTTGCGTGAGGTCAATGGTTACTGACAACTTGCTGTTCATTGCAACATTTATCCGTTGCAACCTAGCTCTTTTTGTGATACCTCTACATCATTTTCTAATGTCAGTTTTGGAATTTAAAAACAAAAAAAAATCATAATAAGAAAAACACAATAAACATGTAATGAGTAATTTCAGCATTAATGTAAATATGTTTGGCTAACAATAACAAACTTGAAGATCCCTCATTAATAACAAACGATGTTGGTAAAGATTGTTTGTAATCGTCTCCATTCGAGGATGCAATTGTTAGTTGTTCAAAGATAGGGTCCGATTGAGTTGGTTGTTGTGTAGGAGGAATTTCTTCGATCGTTACCACCATCTTTCTCTTGTTTCTACCAGGTGCCATTATATTGAACCTATGTACAACGAAATATGAACATAACGCATAATCTTAACTCAAACATCAATTTTCCACATGAATGTAAGGAGATTAGTAGTCAAATACTAAACATTCGGTATAACATCCCGCAAAAACATAAGTGAAATACTAAAAATATGCATCTAGTTATCGTAAATTAACATAAGTGAAACATCAACAACATAAGGAAATTATGAACATAACATTTCAAACAATATAAACAATTTATTTACATTCAATAATCATGATCAAGAATTTGAAAATCATCATCGTTAAGTACATTATTGTTGGATTCTTCATCACTAATATATTCAAGCAAAGTGTCGTCATTTCCATTTAAGTCATCCTGAGTATAGTCTTCTTCTGTTTATAAGATAAGATGAACTTAGACTTCATCTAGTTGAACTATGTTGGGCTCGACATCTCTCCTATAGAATGATGAAACAATTAATTAACAAGCTAATTAGTAAGATGATTACTACTTATTTGCAATAACTATAATGGTTACTACTAATTCGCATTAACAACAGTTGCTTTTGTCGAACATGTGGTGGAGAATATACCTAAAGATGTCACATAAATTCTGCGGTTTTGGATCCAATAAAAGATGTTTATGTGGAATATCTTTGTAAGCTACTGAAGTTCATACTTAACATAAGCAATATGTCTGCACTCAAATTCAATCCATACAAAGGTAAATGAGATGACAAATTTATAGAAAGAAGGAATCAATGAAGTGAACAATAGTTACTTTTTGATCTAAAGTGAGCCACTCGTTGGCGAAATCATCTGTGACTGTACCACTAATAAGCACATTTGTGGTCTGTCTAATCCTTCCTTCTGCCTTTGACACCTCTGGACATGAAACATAAGAAAGTGTCAAACCTTAATTACCTAATTTATATGATATAAAAGGAAGACCAATTATATGATATCGTTATATCTAATTTGTTTATAACTAATGCTTGATGAACCTAAATGTTGTTTCAAAACTATTAATCTCTGTATTCAACAGGCTTGCATATGAACATTCACAAAAATTTTTGATATGTGCTTTTGTTATTGGAGCACAAGGTTTACCCTTAATTACAAATTAGATTACAACATCTAAACTAAAAATTCAAGTTTAATAGCTTTAAAATTTTGACATATAAGTGAGAAAGCCTAAGAACTTTAGCCAACACTTTAATAATGATCCTTTACAAATAGCTAGGTAAACTACGAACATGATCTGGAAACAAACTTTTTCATTTCCATTAACAAGTGATGTCGTTTCAAAGCTGGACACTTACGTAGGCATGAAATTAGTTTCACTTAAGTACAAGCTAGAAATCACTAGGATAATGTTTGTACCAACCCAGAAAAGGTGAAATGACAAAAAAAATAATCACTTAAACCACAACACATTACCAGACCTTAATTGCTGGATCTTTGATAAACACCCTACATATAGGAAACTTTTGTCTAATGATCATCGAACAAAAAAATAGTTGTTTGATTTATGGTACATTATGTGAAAAAACAAAGTCTCATTCATCCAATAATCACGAGTATCAGTATATAAGAAGTGTAACTGTGAACAAAAAACCTGTGAAGAACACTAGAATTCGCCAAAAACCTATTGAAGTTTAATAATGGTGATAATATCAAAATCCTTTGGTGCTCTTTTCAAAATTAAATCTCTCACAAATCTACCCACTAAGTAAGTAGATCTTCTTTCTTGGACAATTCCTTAATTGAGTAGATTTTCTTGCACAATGAATAAACAAGCCAAATTGCAGTTGTAAATGGGTCTTCTTTCTTGTTCAACTTAATTCTCGAAAAGGAGAACCTCAATTTCTTGTTCCATATGACCCAAACAAAATAGAAAAGAGTAAGGTCATCTAGGCACTAAAATGGTAATACCTGAGCAATTAGTGAAAAATGGAAAGTGGGTATCAATAAAAAACTGATGTTGAAGCAATAGTCACCATCTTTCTTTCTATCCAAACAAATAACTGGTTGTCACTACCTGGGGAAGGAATTGAAAAAGAAGCCACCAAATTAACAGAGAGAAGAAATGAAAGGACTGAGTAAGTAATGAAAGGACTGAGTGAAAATGAATCATTTTCGTTAAATTGCCTAAACTATAAAATAAATGGGTACCTGAAAATTTTGTGAAGATGATGTATTGGCGAGAGGTTGGAACACAAGGACGAGGTTAGAACATGACAACTGGAAGGCAATGACTAGAACATAAAGAGGAGACCGGAAATGGAAGGAGGATGTAAGGAGAGGCTGGCGTCTGTGTTTAAATAGACGCTAGGACGACAACGTCTTAACGTTTGTTTAATTTTTCTC
This sequence comes from Erythroxylum suave, assembly GCA_027563595.1. Classification (NCBI taxonomy): domain Eukaryota; kingdom Viridiplantae; phylum Streptophyta; class Magnoliopsida; order Malpighiales; family Erythroxylaceae; genus Erythroxylum; species Erythroxylum suave. The sequence continues at coordinate 7,415 of JAOSBN010177315.1, read as the reverse complement.
ATCCAGTACATTTGGCGACGAATCTACATTTCGTCGCCAAATTTTAAACATTTGCTACAAAAATAAAATAGCATCACAAATTATATAACATTTCTCTACTAAATTGATAAATCATCATCAATGCTAAACCTTTTACCTTTTTTCGATGGTCAAAACTATCGTCACCTATCACTCCAATTTCGCTACCAATTATACACAATGTCACCAAAATCCAAGCATTTTCTTTACATTCTTAATTTTCTTAATTGATTAACATATATGAGTTCCTATTACCAATAACAAAATGAAAATTTTGTCTTTTACACTTACATATGGAGTTGTTCTTGATTTGCTTAATTTTTGAGAATTACTAATCTTTTATTAATTTGGTGGATAAACAAAATAAAATAGGGAAATTTTTAAAAATTTATATCTCCTTTTTGTTATTAGTTGAACTAAAAAGGATTGCAAACCACACTTCATTTAATCCAAATTCATCACTAACATGACAACATATATCCTTTAGCCCTTAATCTACCATTAAGCTTATTATTTGTATAAAAATATACATTTAATTTAAATACCTTAGGTTTTTTGTGACGAAGAAATTTTAGTTGCAAAAGACCATTTCCATGACTAGCTACCATACTTAGTCGCAAATAGTAGACAATTTGCTACAAAATTTCCACATCGTCGCCCAAAACCGAAGCAATTGCTTTACTTTCTTAATTGATTAATATATATGAGGTATTCCTAATACATCATACAAAATGTTAAATTAATCTTCTCACTTATATATGTAATTATTCTTCATTTGCTTAATTTTTAGGAATGACTAATCTTTAATCTTAATTTGTTAGAAATAGTTTTATAATTATATTACAATGTCTTGTTAAATTATTATAATTTAGCTTTTCTAAATTACAATAATTTAAATGTATAATTTTTTGAAATACGTTTTTTGAAATTATAATAATCAAAATGTATACTTTTCTGAAAATTGTAAGTCAATTATAATGCACGTGTGTCCATCAAATACACATGTACATGCCTGTCAGAAATGACATATTAATTAACTCACTTTCACTGTATATAACATGGCATCATACACTAAACCATCAATCACATATTTTAAAAACCCAAAATGTTATCACATTATATCAAACTATGATTTACATTGTTTCATATAGAATAATATCATCCATGTTTATACAACATTGTCCTATAAACATAAACAACTCAATACACTCCACACACTATAAACTCAAAAGAAAACAACTATGTCCTCAATCCCAGCTGACTGACCTTTGAACCAAATCTGACTATAACAACTGCACAAAATATGCTTCTACCAAGTCTTAGAAGCTAAGTCGTCTTACTCTCGAACCTGAAAAGCAACGGTGCGTTTTTTATGAGTTTTGCAAGCTTAGCAGAGTAACCATCCTCGATGGTTTACTCATGCCATAAAACAAGATCAATTATAATAGATAATCACACAGTTCAAAGCCACTTGACAAGTATCAAAATACCATCACAGACAAATCATTTCTCAGTCAAACAGTTCAATCATATAACAACATTAACACAGCTTTGCAAATCATTCAATGAAAATAATTTATATGCAGATGCGATATGTATGAGACTCATATTTATTTTTATATTGTTGTGACTGTGTGCTTTTACAGTATCCCGAATTATCGGGCTCAGTCAGTTGGTCTGTGACTCATTAATCACAGTGAGTCATAGGCTCGAACCACATATGCAGCAGCTTAAAGCTCTTATTAGTAACAGTATCAGTAGCAACACCAGTCATAATTTCTTAATATTACATACATTGAAATGAAGTGTATGCCACAGTTTAGTCAACAAATTCAATCACTTTTATTAGCATGTAATATAACAATATATCAGTCACAGTATCAGTTACAATAAAAATCACAGTAGCAGTGGTCATCAGACTAGGTCCGGCATTCAACTTTTCAGTTGAGAATAAGAAAATCATTTAGGCAGATGCATTCACATTCAATCAGCACTTCTAATATCATTTTCATGCATCAAAATGCCTCTGACAAATAGTGTCCAAAATCCAGTACACAATCAATCATATTATGAAGCACATAGTTCTGCACATTCACATACAAGCAACACTTCAATATCTCAATCCAATATCACAATCATCGGACCTTCGTTGTCCGGAATCAACAACCAAGCCTCATTCATTCAATCATTTGGAAACAAAATTAAAAAAACAAGTAATTAAGTGAGACCGTCTAGGTTACTCACAGTACGCTCTAAGAAGATATTGCCTGGACGGTCCGGCAATGTCCAACTGGCATCCGATGTGCTCCTCTAAAACATACACAATACATTTACAATATATCACATTTTTGCACTAATGTAAGTATTTCTTTACGCATATGTACTTATATAAAATATGCACAATGCATGTTCAATGACAATTCTGGGGTATTTTATTGTGTTCCTTATCAACAATTCATTCAGACATCAAAGCCCTCATTAATACCATTTATATTTATAATTGGACCAAATCAAATCAATGTCAAAACAATTTCATAATTTCATTGACCCCTTTAGATTTTTCTTCTAATACACATTCGAGTCAGTTTTGCATGCTAAATATGATAAGGTAAATGGCTAAATTAGGCAATACTTTCTTCTGTAAATTTGTTCAAAAATGTCTTAAGTTTCTAATGACTTCAAGATCATCTAATTTGATTCAGTATACTATGAATTATTTACAAAATACCACAGACTGTGCACATTTGAACTTTTGGCTAGCACATGAACAGACCCTCTAATTGTACAATTCATATCTTTCAGCTCAGATATCCAAAAATTACAAAATTTATACCAATTTAAAGCTAAGAGAATAAGCTACAACTTTGGTGAAGACAACTTAGCCTAATTCTGCCCATATCAATACAGTTTATTCAATAACCACAGAATATGATTTGTGTCCCTGGTAATGTTACAGCCTAAGCTAAGATGCAGTTCCATGCCAAATTCGAAAGTCTTGGAGACAGAATAAAAATTCGACTTCTTCAAGAAAGTTTTAGAATTATGTCTCTAGTCTACTCTTAACTAATAATCGATTTATTTAGAAATCTACAGATTAAGTTATAATCAGAATACTGAAGCATGTTCATGAAAATTTTCCAGTTCATAATTCCAGCAGACCTCCACACTTTCATCTTATCAATCACTTTCAATTTAATTCAGATAGCTCTAAATTTTTATGGAGAGAAAGAAAATTTTCTTAAGAATCCATTGATCTAAGTTTCAAGTCATTTGGAGTTTGTATGAGAAAGTTATAGTCAAAAGACTGAAAGCTGTTCAATGAAATACCTTAGTTCATAATTCATTCATTCATGCAACCACCACCTTTTTTCTCTCTAAAACTTAAACATTCTTCTTCTTCACCGAACTACACGTCTCTTCTTCATCTTTCATGATTTTCCATTTCCAAATTTACACACTTCTAACACACCCACTATGTATTTTTATATCTAGTAAAACCTTTAAACAAGTTAGACTCAAAGTTACACTTTAAACACAAAAATCCAAATGTTCATGTATTTCCTCTATCTCACCCTCTCTCTCTACTGTGTTTTTCTCTCAACTCTTTGCACTTTCCATTCTTTTTCTTTCCCTCCTCAGTCTATGTTTTCTGTCCCCTTACTCTTTAAAATACTATACCTCATTATACTCTATATTTTCTTTAGCTTTAACCACACATCAATCCATCTCTAACATTTCCGAAATACTTACGCATATATCACTGAAACAGAGCATATTCATCACTGCATTTTTCTTCTTTTTTTTTCTGCATTTCTCATTTTCATCAACTTCATTTCATCTTAAATGTTTCATTTTAGATCTTTTTCCTTAACTCAAAATCAAACCAAATGCAAAATTAAACACAAGTATCAAAACCTGAACTTATACATGGCTATTCATCCTTTTCTGTATTTATTTTCCATTTCTAAACATTCATGTAAGTTTACGGAAAAACAACACAACAATGTGAATCATCAATATTTTTCTGCAACTATCACTACATCAATAAGCTCTATTCAACTCACTGAGTTACAAGCTATTAATACACTTTCTGCTATTTTCCTAAATTCACAAATTCAATTTTTCAACTAAGTCATTTATCACATGCATTCGCTGAAACTCTACTACTTAGCCTTCTTATGCGTGTATCCATCGCTAACACTAGCCATCATCAAAATCATTTCACAACATCCAGAAAACTTAAACATTACTTACTTGAGTTCAGAAAAATTACAACAGTGAGATGAGAAGAACAGGTTTCGGGGGTAGCAAAAAAAAGAAATCTCCCGTAGTGAAATTTCAGTGGAAGCAAAGTAAGGAGAAGCAAGCAGTATATGACTTGCCCAATACACAACCATAAACCAACAAATGATTTAGTGATGGATGAGCAAGAAGAAGAGGGAGTTTTGTGTTAGAGATTTCAGTGCAAAACAAAAGGAAGCAAAGCTATATCGAAAACAAGTGAGCTGAAAGATTTTTTTAATTATTTTTTAACACACACGTGGAACCATGCATGCAACCCATTTGTCATGCATGTGAGGCTGCCATGTGTCATTTTTTCTAGTCCAAAATACCCCAAATTTTCGAAAATTTTCTAAAATTCACTAAAAATTCCAAAATAATACTAATAATAGTCTCCAAATAAATTTTTAACACAAATAGTTCACAATTTACATTTTAATTGCATTTTTAACATTTAATATTACCCGGAAAATGTCAATGAATGCGTGTACAAATAATTATAATGAGCAAGATCAATAATGTCATGTATTTGTATGCCATATTATGCATAAACATGAGTTGTGCTTCCTAATTTCTCATTAATCTCTAATAATCACCATTTTAACCCTAATTCAAGTGATAGGATGTTACATATAATTTATTTGAATGGTCAAAAAAATTAATTTGCAAATAGTTTTCAATTGAATAATTTCATTTTTAATTCAAATTATGTTTTATTTGGGATAGGAAAATAAGTTTATTAAAAACTATATATGAATCCGCGAAAAGCTTTGGTGACCAACCATATATTAGTCGCTACATCTGATGTTTGTCGACCAAATACAATAGATCGTAGCAAATTAATTAATACTACTTTTAAACAACTACAGTAAACAATAGACAACATTGTTTACGTAAACAATAAAAATGATGTTGTTTTGCATTAGGTTTTCAATGACAACCACAATAAAAGGCTACTTGATTCTTGTTCAAGCTATCAATATTTCTCAAAATCCTCTCTTCTATTTGGGTTTTGTATTGTGGTCATCATTGTCAAAGAACCATTATTAACTGAATCAGTATTATTCTTTTGTTATATTTTTATCAACGGAGTGGTGTTAAGTTTAACTTATACCTTTAGGTGTTTATTGTGAGTTCTTAATTATGTATTTGATGTATGAGTTGTGTTTATGGTTATGATTCGAACACAATTTACTGTCTGTCTTTGTTATTTATATATAGGTTGGCTTCTTCCCAACGACCTTTAAAGCTTCTCTCATCAAAGCTTCACAACTATTTGATTAAAGGTCTTCAATAATATTTTACTTTAATTCATTTCCATTAATAGTAATATAGCTCAATATAGATAATACTATATTTCTGTACAGCAAGAACAGAGTCATGTGTATTCTACTCTAAATTCTAAATTTTGCATGTGTTACAAACTACACAATAGATTTCTGATATTTTAGTAAGGGTAACTTTCATATCATTAGGCACATTGAAGATGTATAAGTGCTAAACTGGACTAATTTCACTTATCATCGAAATTGGAGTTGAACAACATCGAAATTGGAGTTGAACATATCATCATTTTATTCTAAATCGAAAATTGCAGAATATACCTCTTAACATTATTAATCAAGGAATGTCAACATGGCGACTAGTTCCAGATAGCCCTAATTCATTCCATTGGAAGGAACGTGGTAAAATTGTCCCTACTAAAAAATAAATAATGCAAAAAAATCTCCACTTCATATACTAATCATCGTTTGCCTTCCATGACCGATCTTCTACTTCGAGGTGTTTAGTAACATCTGAAAAACATCACTTTCCTTATTATGTACATCTCTTTTCCTTTTATGAAGCTATTATATATATTTACATTTGATGGTATATACTACATGTTGTTTAAAGCTTCCTTGAATCTCGAAGATTACATGTATGCTCATATATGGAGGCGAGAGTGATGACGTAACAGTTTGTAAAGAATTAGGGAAATTAGTTGTTTTGGAAAATTCGTTAATTCCACAAACTTCGTCTGGTCATTTATGTATGCATGTCACTCCAAAATGGTTTACTAATCTGACAATATCTAAGTTTTATACTTATTGTGTTTTAGGTAAATTGTTTTGTATTGACAGTTCATTTGGAGAACTTGTCTTTCATACTAATTCTAGCTACTCATTCACTGTATCCTCTACAAGTTTAGCTATAGCGGACACGTTGTTACAAGAGGGTGTGAAGAACCCTACACCTGGGGAAGAACTATTACTGTTTTAATTGGTGCCTTCGAATATTCAAGGACCCTTGTCGGGAATCTAGACATCAGGGACTAATTTACCTTTACCGACTCTCATGTGATTTGGAATCCAAAAAAACAATTATATCATTGTCATTTATCGATGCAATCAAACGGACTCAACTTTAAAATTGATTTATTGTTGTATCTATAAGAATTTGTCAAATAACCTCTCCATTAGTTAAGGGTCAAACTCCGTACTATTCAGTGTAGAATGTTATTGTTCTTGTTATTGTTCTATGACTGTATTAATTGTTAAACTTCTAATTCAAACTTCGTACCACTCCATATATCATATTATTATATTGATACAATTATTTAAATTTATTATAACTAATTTTTTCAATGTTAGTTAATATTAATGATCAATTAATACTAATGTTTAACACTTAAAATTATGTTACGTGTGTTTTTTAGCAATACGTTGTAAATATTCAAAATAAATATCTAATAAAACATATCTTAACTACGATGTATTATAAAAATGTTAAGTTTAACAATTTTAGAAAATGTCAACCCTTTAATCGTCACTGAATATGTAACATTTGGTGACGATTTTCAAAATTCATTACCAAATGTTGATCTTTTGGTTACGCTTCCAAATATCGTCACCAAATGATCACTTTTAGCAACAATGTCAAAAACGTAGCAAAAAAACCTAAAGGCCCTTGGAATCTGATTCTTTGGAAAATGAATCTATGGAAAATAAAGATATTTGCATGTTTGGATACTTATAAGAATTCTAATAGGAAAGTTGGGTGAATTCTTATTATAGTGTTTGGTATGCAACAGTATTTCATGGAATGTAATTTAATGTTGACTTGTGTTTCCATTT
>JAOSBN010177276.1:0-19671 GCA_027563595.1 Erythroxylum suave | reverse complement strand
AGTCATAATGTCTTGCTAGAGGCCACTTATGACTTATGGGCCTTGAAGTGTGATCAAGCCCATTGCCAACATCAAATAAGCCTACAGCGTTGCACACAGAGAGTGATGTGATTTGGGCTTATTCTCTTCGGCCTAATTTATTAGGCACCGAATAAATATATGCGAATATATTTATTGGGCTAGTCTGAATTAAGTTGTCGTGCTTTTATTATATGAGATATAATATAGGCCAAAACTTATTGGGCTTTCATAATCCTAATGGGCTTAGGATTAAGATATTATTATTCCTAAAAGGAATAGGGATTGGGGTTTCTCTATAAATAGAGAACTTATGTCTCATTAGATGAGACACGAAAACCCTAGCCACCTGAAAAACCCTAGCTGTTCATTCTTCTTCCAAGGGAAAAATTAATGAGCCGTTCTAAAGGGTTTAAAACGTGCTAGCACACATCAGCTGCTACCTAGATCATTCATCCTCCTATGGATACCAGTAGAGGACCTTCGTGTGATGCAGCATCTGCAGATCTGAAAAACAAAACCAATCCGCATGAAGAGGTAATTTCATACTAATGTAAAAATTTTGATTATACTGCATGTTGTTGTATGGTCCTTTCTGCTGTGTATTGTTAATACTAGGGCCATAGGTGATCCAACAGTGGTATCAGAGCTAGATCTTGTGCTTCTGCATAGTCAAAAAAATGCATGTTTTGATTACATGTACTTACGAATTTGAAGCATGATGCGAATATGATTTATATTCATGCATGTTGTTTTTGGATTGTTTATTCTATTAGTACATTATGTGAATATATGACAAGAAAGAGGTTTCGGCCATGGAAGTTGATTGCATGAAGATGTATTTCGGTCATGGCTTGTTTCTACCAAAGGAAGAGTTCGAGCATGGAGATGTTTCTGTGATGTTTGTCTTGGCCAAAAGTGTTTCGGCCAAGATGTTAGACCCCGAATTTTTTTTATAATTTAGTAAGCGTGAACTGAATGAATTTTGTGTTCGTGATGGGTAAATCATTTTAATTAGAGTTAGTTATTATGTCAAGTTTAGGAGGATTTATTTTATGGATTTGTAGAAATTTAAAGTATTAAGTGGAAGAATTAAGATTAAGTTAGAGCATAGCATGGTATAAGTTAAACTGAAGAATTAAGAATGCATAAGGGTATTTTTGGAAGATGACCTAAGGTTAGAAGCACTAAGGCATTAAAGGAAGGGTAAGGTGGACTTTTCTAACCCATTAAGGGTAGAATGGGAAGAGGAAAAGATTGTCTTGTAAATAAGAAGGCTAAAAACGTGAATGAAGAAAGAAGGAGTGAAAATCAAAAAGGAAGGAGAGAGAAAGAAGAAGAGAGGTTTCAACGAAATTAGAATGAAGAGGGCTTTACACTAGGTGACGAAATTTCTTACTCTTAAAGAGAGAATTATAGGTTACTCAAGAGGGGAAAAAGGAAGAGGAAGGGAAGAACTTTCTTTAGAACCAAGAATCTCATTAGTTAGTGAAGATTGAAGGTAAGTTGATTTCAAATCTCTTGAAGTTTTGAAGGGTTTTGGTTCAAAGAGTTTGGGAAATGTATGGGTTTAAGTATTTTAAGGTCAATTTCATACTTTTAGTTCTACGGGTTTTCAAATTGGAATTTCTATTGAATGAGAACTTGGTTTGTTATAGGAAACCAAGCAAGCCCGATCTAAGGAGAAGAAGAAAGACAACATTGAATTTGGATTGTCAAGCTTCTTAGGTGGGTAAAATATTATGGTTATTGTGTAATTGGGCAATCCCTTGCCTATGTGTGTGTATGTGTTTTGTATGAAATTGTTACATTTAAAATTGCAATAATTGTGTATATTTGAAATTGCATGATGCATTGTGGTTATGTTATACCTTGAAAAAGGTTATCACCATTGGTATTGAATGAAAAGAAGAAAAATCATGAAATATAAGAAAATGATAAAATGAAAGAAGCATGAAAGTGCAAATTGTGATTGACTAGATTGAGCATAAATTGATTGTGTTTGGGCAAGAGTGGAACCGTTTCATTAGTCACATGCACGTCGACGTAAAGCTTTCTCCCGGCTGCCTGCTTGTGGCCTACGAGATCTGAAAATGGACTCGTTTTGTTTATAGAGTAAACTTTGATTTCTCTGTTTCGTTTCACGGAACCCTCGAGCCAATTGTGTGTACATTCGCATTTGACATGTTAAATGGTGCTTTGCTGTGAAATTCCATTCAATATGATCTATGTGATGATGTACTGAGATTGAATTATGAATACATATACATTACTATGTTTGAATGTGTGGCTCATTGCCAACGACTATAAATATTTTAGCCACTGAGTTGTGTAGCTCAACCCCCAAATTTTCCCTCCTCAGGTGCAATTTGAGAAGATCAGTGATCCTTGCAAGGGATTCGGACTCCAGAATAGATATAAGACAACAATACTAAGTTAGTGATTTGGATAGCTTACTCAGCACATCAACATTGAGCATCTTATGTATTTTGGTTCGAAGTTAATATGTATGTTGGATTGTAACAAACTCTCACTGTATTTAAGAATGAGATGGTGAAATTAAATTCCTTTCTATGTATGATTGTGTGAATTTAAAGATTTGGGAAAAAGGTAAATTATACATGTGCATGATTTTATTTGTTGAATTGCCAAAGGTGTTAGTCTCAAAGTAGCCCGTTAGAATTGAAGAGATTGAGTTCTGAATGCAAAGAAAAAACACAGTTGAAGCGTATCATCTGTGATGACGTCACACACAAACACAAGGAATGCATAGAAGAGTAGAGACTGAAGGAAAACACAGACGAAGCGTATCGTCTGTGATGACGTTAGAACATAGACGATAGGGAAGACAGACGATAGGTAAGGACAGACGCGAGAAACAAAGAAATAAGGAATGTAGACGACACGTCAGCACATAGACAACACGTCAGCACATAGACGATAGGAAAGATAGATGATAGACAAAAGAAAGATGATAGATGAAGGATAAACGATAGACGAAAGACAGACGATACACGAAAGATAGATGATAGATGAAAGACAGTCGATAGAGGTCATCACAACCGATTGAAAGTCAAACATAGATGGTAAACAGAACACAAAAGAAGAAGTTAGGAAGTTATGTTGACTGACCTAAAGTATGTATATATGTCATTATGGACTCACCCACGCTATTCTTTGGCATAATTGGGGTTGGATTGAAGATGGGCCAAACAGGGGTAGTTTGAAAGGCCCGTATTTGTGAAAAAGGTCGGGTATCCGAAATGCGATCGTGGGGCTCCAGAAACAGGGTCCCATATCTTTTGGTATTAGAGCTTAGGCTTTTTCCTAAGCATGGAGTGCATAGTAGGACAAATTGTTTTGTTATGTGATTAATTGTTTGCATTATTAAATTGATTTGATTGCATTATATGACACGCGTACATGTAAGAAATAGGATTGAAATAAAATGTGAGCTAATCGTTAGTATTTTATTAAAGGAGTAGAATGCCACCTCGTAGAAGGACACGAGGAGTTCTGCAAGGATCAGTTGCACCTAACTCTCCTCGAAGAGGGGAGAGTATCGATGAGTTTGTAGCCCTAGGAAATGCTGAGGCTTTTGTAGGGCACAGTAATGAGCCCTCTCACTCCCCAACCCGGGAGTCGCCTATTATACAGGAGCAAGTGCCTCTGTTAGATCCGAGGGTATTCCAAGCCTTTACCCAGGCGTTTGTCCAAGTTATGGGACAGATGCCACAATCTTCTACTTCGGCCTTAGTTAAGAAAGGGAAGCAGTTCGACAAATTGAGGAAGTACGGAGCAATGGACTTCTATGGGACCACTAATCCCGAGGAAGCTAAGAATTGGTTGAGAAAGACTGATAGGGTACTGGATCAGATGGAGTGTGAGGATGATGAGAAGGTCATGTATTATGCTAGTTTACTTCAGGGGGGATGCCTTGCACTGATGGGAAAGTGTGCCAAAGAGCCAGATGAGACCTCCAGTGTTGGCATGGAAGGACTTTTTAGCTACTTTTAAGAAGAAGTATCTGTCTGAGGTGTAAATTCAGCAGAAGCAGAGGGAGTATCTGAGTCTCACCCAGAGGGAGATGATGGTGAGTGAATATGAGCGGTGATTCACACAATTGGCCTGATATGCAGCGGAGATGATGCAGAGTGAGGCAGCTAAATGTCATCGGTTTGAATCAGGATTGCACTTAGCCATTAGATAAAAAGTAGTGGCACAGAATTTCTGTGATTTTCAATAGTTGGCGGAAGCGGCACTGAGGGTTGAGAACATAGAGAATATATAGAGTGTTGTGAATAAGAAGAGGAAAAGGAGAGAACAGTTAAGGAGGGAAGGCAGTACTCATATGCTAGAGAGGAGTGCCAAGAGCTTTCCTATGCAGTTTGAGGGGAGGAGCACTGGAGTAAATAGGTCTACACAACTGAGAACTGTCTCACATTAAGCCTCATCGGCTAGAGGCAGTAGGAGGGGAGATGGGGATAGACCACCCATTCCTAAATGTGAGCATTGTGGAAGGTTTCATAGGGGAAATGCTACCGACTGACAGGAGCTTGTTTCAACTGTAGAGAGAAAGGACATATGGCAAGATAGTGTCCTCAAAATCCAATACATGAGAAGAGTAAGATGCAAGCTTCAAGGAGAACTGAGATTGGGGGACACAAGACGACAACTGAACGGGGCAGTTGGGATGCAACTAAGAGCGTGAATCTTCTAGGGAGACCCAAAGGGCAGGCACCTGCTAGTGTATTTACAATGACAAGGGAGGATGCAGAGACCGCTCCAGAAGTTGTGACTAGTATGGTTAAATTGTTTGATGTTGATATAGTTGTGTTGATTGATCCGAGTTCTACCCATTCATTTGTGTCGTCAAGTAGAACTGTATGTGTTAGAAATCTGAGCCCATTGGATACTCCTTTAATGGTGAGTACTCCAATCGGCCAGTATATTATTATTAGTCAAGTTTATAGAGATTGTGAGATATATGTTGGAGGGGAACAGTTAGTAGTGGATTTGATACCTTTGAAAATGGGAGGATTAGATGTGATTTTGGGTATGGATACGTTGGAGAAGTATATGTCAATTTGGATTGTAGACAAAAGATGGTGGAGTTCGAATTGGACAATGGTAAAAAGGTGATGTTTGTGGGAGACAGAAAAGTAAGTCCGCTTAGAACTGTTTCGGCCTTGACAGCAGAGAAGAAGATAAGGAAAGGGTGTGAAGCATATTTAGCCTATGTGGTAGACATGAGGGAAGATAAGAAGAAGTTAGAGGATATACCAATGGTCAAAGAATTCTCGGATGTCTTTCCCGAGGAATTACCTGGACTACCACCGTCTAGGGAAATTCAATTTCCCTTTGAGCTTCTTTTGGGCATAAAGCTAATATCGATTCCGCCTTATAGAATGGATCCGGCGGAATTGAAGGAGCTTAAGAAGCAATTGGAAAAATTGTTAGAGAAGGATTACATTAGGCCGAGCTCTTCACTTTGGGGAGCTCCGGTCCTTTTTGTAAACAAGAAAGATGGATCGCTAAGGATGTGTGTGGATTATAGGAAGCTCAATCACGTCGCGATAAAGAATAGATACCCGCTCCCTCGCATAGATGACTTGTTCAATCAATTGCAAGGGAAGAAAGTCTTCTCTAAGATAGATTTGAGATCGGGTTACCATCAGTTACGAATAAAGGAGACTGATGTGGAAAAGACTGCTTTTAGAACACGATATGGTCACTTTGAGTTCTTGGTTATGCCCTTCGAATTGACGAACGCACCTGTAGTTTTCATGCACTTAATGAATAGAGTCTTTAAGTCATACCTGGACCGATTTATCATTGTTTTTATTGATGATATATTGGTTTATTCCAAGAGCGATAAGGAGCATAAAGAGCATTTAAGGATTACCTTAGAGATATTGAGGAAGAATGAGTTGTATGCCAAATTTGATAAATGTGAATTTTGGCTAAAAGAAGTAGTGTTTCTTGGACATGTGATTTTAGAGCATGGAGTACATGTAGATCCGAGGAAGATAGAAGCAGTTGTGAAATGGGAAGCACCTAAGAATGTGGCAGAAGTGAGGAGTTTCTTGGGTTTATCCGGATATTACAGTAGGTTTGTGGAGGGCTTTTCCATGATAGCTGCTCCACTTTCCAAATTGACAAGGAAGAATCTAAAGTTTGAGTGGACAGATAAATGTCAGAAGGGTTTTGAGGGGCTTAAGTATAGATTGACGAGTGCACCAATTCTGACTTTGCCTTCTAGTGACGATAGGTATATAGTGTACAATGATGCCTTGAGGAAGGGATTGGGATGCGTGTTGATACAAGGAGATAAGGTGATCACTTATGCTTCTAGGCAATTAAAGCCCTATGAGATGAATTATCCTACATTTGACTTAGAGTTGGCTGCCATAATTTTTGCATTAAAGATACGGATACATTACTTGTATGGAGTCACTACTAAGGTATTTACAGACCATAAGAGCCTTAAGTATTTGATGAGTCAAAAGGAATTGAACTTGAGACAAAGAAGATGAGTTATTAAAGGACTATGACTTGATCATAGACTATCATCTGGGAAAAGCTAATGTAGTAGCTGATGCATTAAGTAGAAAATCGACTATAGCATATGTGGAGATAGTATATGTTCCTTTGTTGAAGGAATTAGCCAAACTTTGGGTGACATTAAGACAAGCTGAATTTGGGTGTGTATTGGGTAATTTTAGAGTGAGGCCAATGTTGAATGAGAAGATTAAGGAATTACAGGAACAGGATGAGTATTTAAGCAGGCTTCGAGAAGAGATTAAAAGTGGTAAACCCTATGAAATAGAGGTAAGGGTGGATGGATTGATGGTAGTAGGAAATAGACTATGTATTCCTGACGTGCAAGAGATGAAAGATGAAATTCTTGATGAGGTACACAATGCGCCTTATGCTATGCACGCAGGAAGTATAAGAATGTATAGAGATTTAAAGGAATAATTCTAGTGGAAAGGAATGAAGAAGGATATTGCAGTGTATACTAAGAGATGCTTAGTGTGTCAGCAAGTCAAGGCTGAGCAACAAGCACCTTCAAGCAAACTTCAACCTTTGTCTATTTTGGAATGGAAGTGGGAGAAGATTTCGATGGATTTCTTGATGGGGGAGAACTAGTAGGAAGCAGATGCAATATGGGTGATTGTGGATAGGTTAACTAAGTCAGCACATTTCTTGCCAATCAAGCAAATAGATTCTTTGAATGCTTTGGCTAAGAAATATGTGGATGAGCTAATCAGGCTTCATGGGATTCCAAGTTCGACAGTTTCAAATAGAGATCCCAGGTTCACCTTCGAATTTTGGAAGAGTTTACAGGAGGCTTTGGGAACTAAATTACACTTTAGTACAACTTTTTATCCCCAAACTGACGGACAATCGGAGAGAACAATACAAAATCTGGAAGAATTGCTGAGAGCTTGTGTTATGGATTTTAAAGGCTCATGGGAAGATCATTTGCCTTTAATTGAGTTTGCTTACAATAATTCCTATCATTCGGGAATTCAAATGGCGCTTTATGAAGCCTTGTATGGTAGGAGGTGTAGAACTCCTATTTGTTGGGATGAGGAAGGTGAAAGGAGACTTGAAGGGCTTGAGTTGGTGCAAGTCACGGTTGATAAGATTAAATTGGTAAAGTAGAGACTTAAAGCAGCTCAAGATAGAATGAAGAGCTATACGGATGCACATAGAAAAGAGAAGGAATTCTAAGTTGGAGACAAGGTGTTTCTTAGAGCTTCTCAATAGAAAGGGGTGTTGAGATTTTGTAAGAAGGGAAAGCTTAGTCCGAGATATATAGGCCCTTATGAAATCATTGAGAAGATTGGGCCTTTAGCATACAAGTTAGCTTTGCCATTGGAATTCGTTAAAGTTCATAATTTCTTCCATGTATCGATGTTAAGAAGGTATCAATCCGATCCTTCGCACATAGTTCAACCTTCAGAGGTTCAGTTAAGGGAGGATTTGACCTATAAGGAGCAACCAATGGATATCTTAGATTCGAAGGAAAAAGTTTTGAGAAACAAGCTTTTGAAGCTGGTCAAAGTTTTGTGGAAGAACCATGCAAGGGAGGAAGCAACATGGGAGCCATTGGAAGCCAAGAAGGAGAAGTATTCACATTTTTTCGATGACTCAGGTAACAATTTCGAGGACGAAATTCTTTTAAGAGTGGGAGAAGTGTTAGACCCTGATTTTTTTTATTTTAGTAAGCGTGAACTGAATGAATTTTGTGTTCATGATAGGTAAATCATTTTAATTAGAGTTAATTATTATATCAAGTTTAGGAGGATTTATTTCATGGATTTGTAGAAATTTAAAGTATTAAGTGGAAGAATTAAGATTAAGTTAGAGCATAGCATGGTATAAGTTAAATTGAAGAATTAAGAATGCATAAGGGTATTTTTGGAAGATGACCTAAGGTTAGAAGCACTAAGGCATTAAAGGAAGGATAAGGTGGACTTTTCTCACCCATTAAGGGTAGAATGGGAAGAGGAAAAGATTGTCTTATAAATAAGAAGGCTAAAAACGTGAATGAGGAAAGGAGTGAAAATCAAAAAGGAAGGAGAGAGAAAGAAGAAAAGAGGTTTCGGTGAAATTAGAAAGAAGAGGGCTTTGAACTAGGTGACGAAATTTCTTAGTCTTAAAGAGAGAATTAGAGGTTACTCAAGAGGGGAAAAAGGAAGAGGAAGGGAAGAGCATTCTTTAGAGCCAAGAATCTCACCAGTTGGTGAAGATTCAAGGTAAGTCGATTTCAAATCTCTTGAAGTTTTGAAGGGTTCTGGTTCAAAGAGTTTGGGAAATGTACGAGTTTAAGTATTTTAAGGTCAATTTCATACTTTTGGTTCTACGGGTTTTCAAATTGGAATTTCTATTGAATGAGAACTTGGTTTGTTATAGGAAACCAAGCAAGCCCGATCTAAGGAGAAGAAGAAAGACAACATTGAATTTGGATTGTCAAGCATCTTAGGTGGGTAAAATATTATGGTTGTTGTGTAATTGGGCAATCCCTTACCTATGTGTGTGTATGTGTTTTGTATGAAATTGTTATATTTAAAATTGCACAATAATTGTGTATATTTGAAATTGCATGATGCATTGTGGTTATGTTATACCTTGAAAAAGGTTATAACCATTGGTATTGAATGAAAAGAAGAAAAAGCATGAAATATAAGAAAATGATAAAATGAAAGAAGCAAGAAAGTGCAAATTGTGATTGACTAGATTGAGCATAAATTGATTGTGTTTGGGCAAGAGTGGAACCATTTCGTTAGTCACGTGCACGTTGACGTAAAGCCTTCTCCCGGCTGCCCGCTTGTGGCCTACGAGATCCGAAAATGGACTCATTTTGTTCACGGAGTAAATTTTGATTTCTCTGTTTCGTTTCACGGAACCTTCAAACCAATTGTTTGTACATTTGCATTTGACATGTTAAATGGTGCTTTGCTGTGAAATTACATTCAATATGATCTATGTGATGATGTACTGAGATTGAATTATGAATACATATACATAACTATGTTTGAATGTGTGGCTTATTGCCAACGGCTATAAATATTTTAGCCACTGAGCTGTGTAGCTCAACCCCTAAATTTTCCCTCCTCAGGTGCAATTTGAGAAGATTAGTGATCCTTGCAAGGCATTCGAACTTCAGAATAGATATAAGACAGTAGTACTAAGTTAGTGATTTGGATAGCTTATTCAGCACATCAACATTGAGCATCTTATGTATTTTGGTTCAAAGTTAATATGTATGTTGGCTTGTAACAAACTATCACTAGATTTAAGAATGAGACATTGAATTTAAATTTCTTTTATATGTATGATTGTGTGAATTTAAAGATTTGGGAAAAAGGTGAATTATACATGTGCATGATCTTATTTGTTGAATTGCCAAAGGTGTTAGTCTCAGAGTAGCCCAATAGAATTGATGAGATTGAGTTCTGAATGCAAAGGAAAAACACAGATGAAGCGTATCATCTGTGATGACGTCAGAACATAGATGATAGGGAAGATAGACGATAGGTAAGGACAGAAGAGAGAAACATGGACGACACATCAACATATAGACGGCACGTCAGCACACAGATGATTTGAAAGATAGACGATAGACAAAAGATAGAAGATAGACGAAGGATAAACGATAGATGAAAGACAGACGATAGACAAAAGATAGACGATAGACGAAAGACAGACGATAGAGCTCAACATAACCGATCAAAAGTCAAACATAAATGATAAACAGAACACAGAAGAAGAATTTAGAAAGTTATGTTGACTAACTCGAAGTATGTATATATGCCATTATGGACTCACCCATGCTATTCTTTGGCAAAATGGGGGCTGGATTGAAGATAGGCCAAACAGGGGCAGTTTGAAAGGCCCGTATTTGTGAAAAAGGTCGGGTTTCTGAAATGCGATCGTGGGGCTCCGGAAACGGGGTCCCACACAAGACTTATGTTGTTTTCGGAAACTTCCTTTAAAGGTGGCACCTAGGGTTATGGCCGAAAATGCATAGGTGACAGTTGCTAAGGTTTCCACTATGTAAGACAAGGATTCGGAATAGGAAATCACAAGTATCCATGTTTGACAAGGATACTAAAGGGGAAGAAGAAGAGTTCATATTTGATATGGATTCGAAAATTTGAGAAATTTTAAGAACTTCCTTATTAAGAGTATGTATATGATATGGATTTGGAAATTTCAAAATTTTAAGAAATTTAAGCGGGACCGCCGTTTGTGACGTATGATTCTTTGTTAAGTGTTACATATTTTGGGTGGCTTTACATATGTTTTATTTATATTATTTAAATATTTATATGCATGTGTAAATTACTATTCTATGCTTCTAATTATATACTCAAGTATGTTGTAGTATAGGATTAGAACTAGCATAGGCCATTTGCATTTGCATAATGTTGTAGATTTTGGCATCCATTCCATCTAACAACCTATCTATGCGATCTATCCTAGAGAAAGAAAAGCTTAATGGAACAAATTTCCTATATTGGTATTGGAACTTGAGAATTGTTCTCAAGTAAGAAAGAAAGCTTTATGTCTTAGAAGAACCAATCCTTGAGGAACCACCAGCAAATGTACCTAAGGCTCAAAAGGATGCTTACATGAAGCATATCAATGACTCTACGGATGTGTCATGCCTTATGTTAGGCGCCATGATCTCTGACCTTCAGAAGGATTTAGAGGAAATGGAAGCCTTTGACATGCTTGCTCAACTAAAGTCTATGTTTCAAGAGCAAGCACGCCAAGAGAGGTTTAGAACCATTAAGGCATTGAATTCATGCAAGATGACTCCTGGTACATCTGTAAGTGCTCAAGTTCTCAAGATGAAGAGTTACATTCATCATCTTGAAAAATTAGGTAAGAATTGGTATAACTGATCTTATTCTAGCATCTTTGACTGATGAATATGATAAGTTCATTCTTAACTATAATATGCACAACATGGAGAAGTCCATTGATGAATTGCATGGGATGCTTAAGACTGCTGAAGAGAACTTGAAGGGAAAGGTTAAGACCACCAATGAAGTTCTTGTGGTTCAAAAGGGAAAGGGCTTCAAGAAGAAGGGCATAGGCAAGGGCAAAGGTAAAGTACCCAAGTCCAAGCCCAAGCCTAAAGCTAAGAATAAAGCACCCAAGGAGGGAGTTTGCTTTCATTGTAATGAACCTAGTCATTGGAAAAGGAACTGCAAACTCTGTTTGGAAGAGCTAAAAGAGAAGAAGAATAGTGCGACTACTTCTTTAGGTATGTTTGTTATAGAGGTCAATTCTACTCCTTCCGCATCTTGGGTATTGGATACTGGAGGTGCAACTCACATTTGTACTAATGTGCAGAATCTAAGAAGGACTAGAAGATTGATTGCTGGTGAGATCGACCTGCGTGTGGGAAATGGAGCAAGAGTTGCTGCTTTATCCGTGGGGACCTATGATCTTACTTTGCCTACTGGACTCATTTTAGAGCTTAGGAATTGTTATTATGTACCTACTATGAGTAGGAATATTATTTCTTTTGCTTGTTTAGAGAATGATGGATTTAAATTTTCTATTGAGAATATAAGTATTTCCATTTATAAAAATGACATTTTATATGGCATTGCACGTCAATTAAATGGCATCTATACTCTAAACACTAAGTCTCTTAAAAATGAGTCCATCTATAACATAAATACCAAGAAGTTTAAATCTAACGATTTGAACCCAACCTATCTCTGGCATTGTTTCTTAGGCCATGTAAATGAAAAACGCATCTCAAAACTCCATCAAGATGGATTCATTGATTCTTTTGAATCTTTTGAGACATGTGATTCTTATTTACTGGGAAAGATGACAAAGGCCCCCTTTACAGGTAAAGGGGAAAGGGCCAATGAGCTATTAGGCCTCAACATACAGATGTATGTGGTCCTTTTAGCATATCAGTGAGAGGAGGATATTTGTATTTCATTACTTTTTCAAATGATTTTAGTAGATATGGCTATATCTATTTAATGAAACACAAATCTGAATCTTTTGAAAAGTTCAAAGAGTATAAGAATGAAGTACAAAATCAGCTTGGCAAGATAATTAAAATCCTTCGATTTGATCGAGGAGGTGAATACTTAAGCCAAGAGTTTGATGATTATCTTAAGGATTGTGGAATCGTTTCACAATTGACTCCTCCAGGAACTCCTCAATGGAATGGTGTTTCTGAAAGGAGAAATCGAACTCTATTAGATATGGTTCTATCAATGATGAGTCAAACTGATCTTCTAAAATCTTTCTGGGGATATGCTTTAGAAACCGCAGCATTCATACTGAACCATATTCCTTCAAAGGCTATAGAAAAGACACCTTATGATTTATGGACTAGGAAATGTCCTAATCTATTTGTTCTAAAGATTTAAGGTTGTGAGGCTTATGTGAAGCGTCCTACTGCCGATAAGTTGGCACCCAAATCTGAAAAATGTTTATTTGTGGGATATCCTAAGGAAACTAAAGGATATTATTTTTACATCCCATCAGAGAACAAAGTGTTTGTTGCTCGAAATGATCTTTTCTTGGAAAAGGAATTTATTTATAAAGGAAACAGTGGGAGAAAAGTACAAATTAAAGAAATTCAAGTTTCATAAAATGACGTTGAGCCTGAGAATGAGATTAGAGCAAGCTCACAAGCTATTGATGAGCAGCCTTCAACAACACAAAGCCTACGTAGATATGATAGGATTCATCATGGGCTTGAGAGATATGGATTTCTTGTTACTAATGATGATAATGTGATGCTCAATGATCAGAATGAGCCCACAACCTATCAAGAAGGTATGAAAATTCTAGAATAAGCTAAATGGCAAGAGGCCATGAAAGCAGAGATGCAATCCATGTATGACAATCAAGTTTGGACTTTGATTGATCCATCTGATGGCTTAAAGACCATTGGATGTAAGTGGGTTTTCAAAAAGAAACTCGACATGGATGGAAATGTGCATACTTATAAAGCAAGACTTGTTGCTAAAGGTTATCGACAAGTTCATGGAATTGATTATGATGAAACTTTTTCTCCTGTAGTCATGATCAAATCCATTAGAAGTCTCATTGCCATAGCTGCATACTATGATTATGAGATATGGCAAATGGATGTCGAAACAGCTTTCCTTGATGGAAACTTACTCGAGGATGTATATGATACAGCCTGAGGGTTTTGTCCATCCTAATAATTCTAAAAAGATGTGCAAGCTTCAAAGATCCATTTATGGATTGAAGCAAGCATCAAGAAGCTGGAATCTTCGTTTCGATGAAGTTGTCAAAGAGTTTGGATTCATTAAGAATGAAGATGAACCTTATGTTTACAAAAAGGTTAGTGGGAGTGCTATTGTCTTCTTAGCTTTATATATTGATGACATATTGCTCATTGGAAATCATATTCCAACCTTACAGAGTGTCAAGATTTAGATAAGGAAACGTTTCTTAATGAAAGACTTAGGTAAGGCTGCCTAGGCTTTAAGATCTATAGAGATAGATCAAGAAAGCTTATAGGCCTAAGTCAGAGCACATACATAGATAAGGTACTGAAAAGGTTCAGTATGAAAGATTCCAAGAGAGGATTCTTGCCTATGTCACATGGAATCAAGCTTTCTAAGAAGGACTGTCCTACTTTAGGTAAAGAGCTTGAGTGCATGAGTAAGATTCCAAATGCATCTGCAATTGGATCTATCATGTATGTCGTGTTATGTACTCGACCAAATGTCTCATATTCTTTGAGCATAACATGTAACATCCCATTACCTATGGGAAGGTTAGAATATTAAATATGAATGATTAATGGGAAATTAAGAAAGGTATTTATATAGATGTTCATGCATAATATGGTATTCACCTATACATGAATAGTGATATTTGTTCCACACATGAAATTAATTGTACATACATTCATGAATAATTTCGGGTATGATCGGTTTGAATTGTGAATTTTAGAGATTTATTAATGTTTCTATATTGAAACTATTGTTGATTAGTAGAATTGTGAAATTTATAAATTTTTGGTGAACTTAGGATTTATTTTTTAATTTATAGAGTATTATGGAAAATAGGAAAAAGAAGAGAAGAAATCAAATGAAGATTTGGAGATAGTTGGATTGTAAAGATGAGAGTTGAAGGGAGTTAGTTCAAAAGAAACTAAGTCAGAACCTAGACCTTAGGAAGAGGGCAAGTGTAAAGTTGCTTTTATGATGTGTCAGAAGTTTGAGTAATTCGAGAGTTAAAAAGGGGTTGGTACTCTTTCTATGTTCTTTTCTTATTATCATTTTCTCTAAAATTTCTTCCCATACACAGAGTTTTCCATCAAACTCCTTTTGAGAGTTAACCCTGATTCTTTATAACCCTCACCTTTTCCTTTACTCAAGTGTTTCTTCTTCCTTAAGAAAAAAACCAGAAGTTGATTGTATTTATAAAGGAGTATAAGAGTTTGCATGCAATTAAGGTTTTGGAGATAGTTGAAGATCTTGGAGTTTTCAATAAGAAGGTAGTGATAAGTTCTTTAGAATTAGAGATTTTGAAATAAATTTAATAAGTTGCTGTCATCTGCATGAACATACATTCTCAGATAATTATATTCTTACATACTATGTTAAAAGGATGGGAATTTAGGGATATGGTATTATTTGGGTTTTGATGAATTATTAGTGATCAGGTGTTATGGAAATAAATCTTGGAGTTAAAACAGAAATAAAATAATATTTAAGATTAGTTTGGAGAGTTATATATGGAAAGGTAAAATGCTCTGTTTCTTCATTGAGCATGCATGAATACTTACGTGTTCATATGAGAGTTGATGAAGACTTAAAGATGTTCAGGAGCATAGACGTATCGTCTGCTTTGACTTCTATCGTCTGTGTTTGACTTCTATCGTCTGCTTTGACTTCTATCATTTGTTTTGACTTCTATCATCTACTATGACTTCTATCGTCTGCTTTGACTCTCGTCATCCGCCTTTCTGCATTTGGTCTGTCATTTGCTTCTGTCTACGTTTTGCTTCCGTCTATGTTTTATTTTCATCTATATTTTGTTATCATCTGCCTTTCGTCTGTCTTTAAGATTCTGTCTACCTTTAGACACTTCGTTTGTCTTTGGCATATCGTTTGCCTTTTGCTTCCGTCTATCTTTAGCCATTGTCTGCGTTTTGTATATTTGTCTGCGTCTACTTTGTCTACCTTTTTCTTATAGGACCAAATAATATCAATTGCAGTCTTTGATTTAACGTGTATAGTAGACTCGAAAGTCCGAGTTTGGAGAGAAATCTAAAATGACTCTTTAGGTTTTGAATCTTGGTTCAGAAGGTTTGTCGAGGTATAAACCTTACGAACAATGCTAGTTAAGTGAGGTTCGATAATTGACTGTGGTTTTGATAACCTAGATGGAAGGATACTCGGGAATTGTCATGAACATGTATTGTACATAATCTTTTCTATATATGTGCATTAATCAACACGCATATTTGCACATATTGTGATATATGTATGTATTATTTTGTTATAAAGGAACAGTTGGAACGTCAACATCCTGACATTGGGGGCACTTCTAGGTAGTGGCTTCGGGAGTAACTTGTAAGTAACCTAGACAGTCTCACTTAATTTTTGGTTGTTTAAATTCTGTTGAAAATGACTATATGATTGTGGCTTGAGTGTTGATTCCAGACATGGAGGTCCGATGACTGTGATATTGGATTGAGATGTTGAAGTACTGCTTGTATATGAATGAGATGAAATAAATGTGCACTTGATATAAAATTGTCATTTAATTCTCAGCGTCAGTTGAATGCCGGACTTAGGTCCGATGACTCTAAAACTCTATTTGAACATTCTTGTAAGATTGTGATATATGAGGTATGCAAAAACTGACTGTTGCATTTCATAAAGTGCATGCTCAGATAAAGGCAAAATGACTCGAGTTTCCTTTATGAAGCGCTTCCACGTAGAGCTTTGCTCCATGATTTTCTGATTCTTATTTGGCACGTAGAACTATGCTCCATGATTCTATCTGATTGAGCCCGATGGGCCAATATTTATATAAGTCTGTGATAGGCACTCTATTACAACAATAAGAAAGAATGTGAGTCTCATGTGATGCATGATATATATATGGTTATAAGTGTTAAATGTAAAATGTGACATGGTTTGTTAAGTGTATGTGATCTCATGTGATATATGCTATGTGTAATAATGTGAGGCATGAATTGAGTGAACCATCGATGAAGGTTACCTCATTGAGTTCGCAAAACTCACGAAAATTGCAACGTTGTTTTTTCAGGACCAAGAGACGGCTCTATCGAGTGAGAGACTCTACGTGATTTTGGCAAGAGAAGTCATGGCTCAAAGGTCAGTCAACTGGGATTTTTGGATGTCTTAGATAGACTTGTATATTTTCCTCATTCATATAGTACTTTTGTTCTAGGTTTAATGAAGTATATATATTAAGTGTTTGAAAGACAAAGTAAACTTTCAAGTTGTGAAATGAAATGAGGAAAAGGTTAGGTTTTAAATTATTGTGGTTTCCTTATGATGCTTTATAATGAATAATGATTTGATGCCATGTGAAGTTTATGTAGCGTTCGATAGTAGCTCACCCTTATCGTAAGATATGTGCTAGAATGACCTCCGAGCATTCCGTTGTGTACCCTGCAGTAAAGGGGTGCTACATATAGGTGGCATAAGAGCATTGTTGGCATCTTTTAGGATATATAGAACATTAAGCATGAAATGTCGTGAGAAGTGTAGAAAAATGATTGAAATTTATTGTTTGTTATAGGTCATCTGTTTTAGGTGATCAAGTTGATCAACTAACTGACCAAAGATTGGTAGGAGCCAGTAGAGAGTCCTCGGTGCCTCGATATAAGGAGTTGCCTCCTAGAGTTCCTGAGAGAAGGGAGAGGAGGTATGATAGGTTGTGGAAGTAGGGAGCTGTGGACTTCTATGGCCACACAGACCCTGCTAAAGCTAAGGGATGGTTGGAAAGGACAAAGAGGGTATTTGATCAGATGGATTGCGAGCTTGATGAAAGGTTCAATTATGCAGTGTCCTTACTGCAGGGCCCAGCTTACCAGCGGTGGAAGACTGTCCCTGGTAGTACAATCAGGCCTTGCTAATTAAAGTGGGAAGACTTCTTGAGGGTCTTCAAGGAAAACTACATGCCCAAGATTTACTTAGATAGAAAGATGGAAGAGCTTTTGGGTTTGAAGCAGGGTAAGATGTCATTGGCTGAATATGAGATTCAATTTAATGAGCTAATGGGTTATGCTACTGCTTTGATCCCTACAGAAGAGGACAAGTGCAGGAGGTTTGAGAATGGAATAAATATGGAGATCAGAATAAGGTTGGCACGGTCAGACTTGGGTACTTTCATGGAGTTTGTTTTAGATACGGTTCTTTTGATCACCAAATTAGGGATTGTCCTACTGCTATCGGGATTCAGTCTAGTATAGGCAGTAGATCAGGGAGTGAAGCTACTATTCAGTCGAGCAAAGGTAGTGGGGCTGGACAGAGGGGCCATGGTAGAGGTAGAGTGAGCTTTGGGAATTTCTTTATAAAGACTGAGGAATGGAGTAACCAATTGCAGTCCCAGGCCTGAGTTTATGCTATGACTAGGCAGGAGGTTCAAGACTCCCCAAATGTGGTTGCAGGTGCACTTCTCATTTATGATTTTGAAGCTTTTGCACTGCTAGATCCAGGATCCACACACTCCTTTATCACACCACATTTGGCATGTAGATTGCATTGTGGTAGGGAGTTACTACAGTATGAGTTGGAGGTGAGTACATTGATAGGTAGTACTACAGTGATAGGAGAAGTTTGTAAGAGATGTCTGATTAGGATTGATCAAGCAGAATTGGAGACAGATCTGATTGTATTACAGTTGAGAGAAATAGATGTGATCCTAGGTATGGATTGGCTCACTGCCCATAGAGCCATTATGAATTGCTACACTAAGGAAGTAGTGCTAAAATCTCCTAGTCAGCCTAGAGCAGTTTTCAGCGGAGTTAGTCAGGTAGTGCCAGCCAGGATGATATCATTTATGAGTGCACTGAAATTGATGTAGGGAGGATGTGTGGCTTATCTGGCCCACATCATTGATACTAGAGTCGGGCAGAGTGCACAGGACATTTATCGTGGTTAGGGAATTTTTGGATGTGTTTCCCGATGAGTTACCTGGTTTACTACCAGATCGGGAAGCGGAGTTCATGATTGACTTAGTTCCAGGTGTTGCTCCTGTATCTATCCCTCCATATAGGATGGCACCTGTAGAACTGAAAGAGTTGAAGGCTCAGCTTCAGGAGTTGCTAGAGAAGGGTTTTATTAGACCTAGTTTCACCTTGGGGAGCTCCAATATTATTTATGAAGAAGAAAGATGGGACCTTGAGGTTATGCATCGATTATAGGCAGCTGAATCAGGTGACAGTGAAGAATAAATACCCGCTGCCTAGAATTGATGAATTGCTTGATCAGCTGCAGGGAGCTCAGGTATTCACTAAATTGGACTTGAGGTCAAGATACTATCAGTTGAAGATAGTAGAGGCTGATGTACCTAAGAGTGCATTCAGGAGCTGGTATGGGCACTATGAGTTTCTAGTGATGCCATTTGGGCTGATTAATGCCCCGACAGCCTTTATGGCCTTGATGAATAAGGTGTTTTAGCCTTACTTGGATCGATTTGCGATTGTGTTTATTGATGATATCTTGGTGTATTCGAAGAGTAAAAAGGAACATGCTAAGCATCTGAGGGTTATATTACAGATTATGAGGGAAAAGCACTTGTATGCCAAATTTAGTAATTGTGAATTTTGGCTGGACCAAGTTATGTTTCGGGGACATATAGTGACTGAAGATGGCATACAGGTGGATCCAAGAAAGATTGAGGTAGTGATAAACTGGGAAGCTCTGAGGAACGTATCTAAAATCCGAAGCTTCCTAGGATTGGCTAGATATTATTGGAGATTTGTCGAGGGGTTCTCTTTGATCTCAGCCCCTCTGACAAAACTTCTGAGGAAGAATGTAGTGTTTATGTAACATCTCATCACCAATGGGAAGGGTAGAATGGTAATTTTGATTATTCCATGGGCGTTTAGAAATGCCTTTCCATGTTCATGCA
>JAOSBN010177221.1:0-14634 GCA_027563595.1 Erythroxylum suave | reverse complement strand
CCCCCCCCCCCCCCCCCCCCCAAAATGAAAAGATGAGAAAATGGGAAAAAAGAAGAAGTTCTCTCTTATATATATAGCACACAGGATGTTATATTCTCTCCCATTTACAAAAAAAAAAAAATTGTCCTTGAATTTTATAATAATGTTTATTAAGAAAACAAATATGGATGCAATTCTCTCATCTCTTGCTCTATCTCCCAAGTAGCTTCTTCAGTGCGACCATTCCTCCATATCAACTTAACCATAGGATTTGTTTTGAACGAAGCTGTGGCTTCTGCGAATCCACGATAGCCACTGGCTCCTCTTCATAGGTTAAATTCTCTCCCACTTTTATGCTCTGCAATTGGAGTACATGAGAAGGGGTCGGGAATGTACTTGCGAAGCATAGAAATATGAATGCTAGATGGACTTGGGCCATGTTTGGATGCAATGCCAACCGATATGCCACGTTTCCAACCCTCTCCATTACCTCCTAAGGTCTAATATACCTTGGAGATAATTTTTTTCTCTTTCCAAACCTTATCACATCCTTCATTTAAGATACTTTAAGAAATACAAAATCGTTGACTTGAAACTCCACTTCCTTATGCTTAGGACTAGCGTAACTCTTCTGTTTACTGACAACCATCTCTAGCCTTTACTTCATCAATGAGATCTTCTCTGATGTGATCTTGATTAATTCTAGATCCTCCAACTACCTGTCGCCTACCTCCTCCCAACACATCGGTGACGTATATTTTCATCCATGTAATGTCTTATATGGTGCCATCCCAAATTGTGGTAGCTATTATTGTAGGCAAACTCAATTAAAGGCAAGTGCTAGTCCCAGCTACCGTCAAAATCTATCAAACACATCCTTAACATATCATTTAAGTTCTGAATTGTCCTTTTAGGCTATCCATCAGTTTGAGGATGAAATGTCGTACTAAAATCCAATGTAGTGCCTAACGCCTCTTGTAATTTTTTCCAGAGCCGAGATGTGAACTGCGATCTTTAAACCGTAATTAAGTACTCCATGAGGGAGTTTGGACATCAATTAAGTAGCCGTCATTGATAGAAATGTGCTAATTTCGTCAATCTATCTACAACCACCTAGATTGAATAACATTGAGATCTTGTATAAGAGAGGCCAATCACGAAATCCATCGCGATCCTCTCCCATTTCCATTCAGGAATTGGTAGTGGTTGTAGCTTACCTGAGGGTTTTTGATGCTTAGTTTTTACTTGTTGACACGTCAAGCATTTAGAAACATATTCAACCATATCTTTCTTCACATCGTCCCACCAATACGTATCTATAATATTATGGTACATTTTGGTGGAACCTGGATGCACATTGTATGCAACATAGTGCACTTCCTTTAGAATCTTCTGTTTCAAGTTTTCTATACCTTGAACACACAATCTACTATTCATTTTGAGGATGCCTTCTTTATCGATTTCAAAAATCTACACGTCGTCCTTGTTGAACGTCATAAATAAGTTGTTGAAATTTAGGATCTTGACCTTGGGTAATCCTATTCTTGTCCAATAATACTAATCGCATCATGATGCTAGCTAGCAATATTCCTAAATCTGAAATCTGAAACTGAGTACCTAGATCCATCAAATCTTGCAACTCCTTGGTCAAAGCTCTCCTCTTTATTACTATATGCACCAAACTACTTGAGGATTTCCTACTTAAAGCATTTGCCACGACATTTGCCTTCCCTAGATGATACTGGATCGTACAGTTGTAATCTTTTAGTAATTCCATCCACTTTCTTTGCCTCAAATTTACATCTTTTTGCTGAAATATATACTTTGGACTCTTTTGATCTGTAAAAATCTCACATATCTCACCATACAGGTAATGTTGCCAAAGCTTTAAGGCAAAGATTACTACTGCCATCTCTAAATCATGCATAGGATGATTTTGTTTGTATTTCTTCAGTTGGCGTTGGATGTGTATTGATGCACGAGAGATGAGAGAATTGTATCCATACTTGTTTTTTTAATAAACCTTATTATAAAATTTGAGGATGAATTTTTTGTAAGGGGAAGAGAATGTAACATCCCATATGCTATATATATAAGAGACAACTTCTTTTTCTCCCATTTTCTCCCATTTTCATTTTAACCCCCGAGAAAAAGCTACTATTTATGAATTCCCTCTTTTTAACCATTCTTTACTGCCGATGACTCAAACCGGTTAATGTTATATACCAATCTCTTCCTTTTATGAGCTCGTCACAACTATACCTATTTCAATTGCCATCTTAGTCAAAATCATCAGCAGAAAAACTGACAAAAAATGTCAATATCGATCTGTCGCTTTCGGTAGTTGTTATTCGTCATCACCACACTCGTCTCGACATCAAGAAAAAAATCCCCATGGTCTTGTCGCTAGTTGCCACCCACATAGTCGTCGATTGACAGAAAAAGAGGTTAGGGTTTTTGGTTGTTTTTCTTCAGTTCGTTCAATTTTGTTGAGAATTTGAGTATGTTGCTTTGGAAAAAGTTTTTCTACTCATCAAAAGCTTGCATCTGGTATACAATTGTTGAATTTTCATACTAGAAATTTTCTGATAATCAGAGGGAATATTTCGGTGATCGGAGGAATATTCCGATCGCTAGAGGTACTGTTTCGATGACCATTTTGGTCACTTTTGTGAAAAATTTCTAAAAATTCTAAAACTTATACTGATCGTTTTCTCTAGAGAACCATATTGAGATTTTCAATGGTTTACGAATTAAAAATCACGAAATATTTAGGCAAGAATATTAGAAATTTTCGAATTTCATAAATGGACTGCTAGGCAATTCGGATTATACCTAAATTGTTATTTGAGCTCAATAACTCCTAATTAGCGCTGATTGAGATATTTTTCTTTCAATTTACTAGGTATAGCCGGAGCGAGATCCCTATCAGAAGGTTCAGACGGACGAGTTCGACTGCTAAGTAAGTTCATATCGACTTGCTATTACTGTAGCTGTAATAGCAAATAAATACTATTCAATGCTGGTATAGATGACAACATGTAGCAATGCATAACCACATTCATTACGAACGTGTATATACAGTAATGTGTACCCACTTTAGTATAAGTCTTTATATTGAATTAACTGAGTGGATACATTGGGTTAGGTATTGAATACATGCATTGGTCATTGCATAACTAAATGTTTACTTGATAAATTGCATGCTTAATAATTTGTTATGTATTGTTATGTTTGATTATGGGGAAGAAAAGGTCTGTTGAATGTGCTACCTGATGGGTATGCATCAGGACCATATATCCGCTGGTTATGGTTATAAGGGTTGTTTTGCTTATAATCTTGAGATATGTTATGGGCTGATCTTGGTTGATGCTTGGCTCCAGATCAGACCCTTATTTGTGATGCTTATAACTTTGGATACTTTGAGTAAGGATTGATCTGTTAGTATAGGATCATGGCTGGGCTGTTGGTGATACATAGCTCGCCGCAGCCATTCGAGGTTTGGAGTTGTGAGGGCTTACCTTAGAGATTAGGGTCCTATATATATTCTTCTCCACCATCTATTTGTGTTAATGATGTGATTGGATGTATAACATGATGTGTATGTATTTTGATAGTCATGCATAGTTGTGCATATAACATTGGGTATCATAGGGTGATGTGAGCTTACTCAGTGAGGTCTAACTCCCTTCAACTTTATTTGTTTGGGGTCAGCTACCACTGACGTTACAACAGTGACTCCCATGATGTGGCTGCTATGGCCTATCTACGTTTGTGTATGTCCTTTCTTTATTTTCATTTATTTAGTATTGTAGCGTCCTTAGTGACAAGATTTCATGAGTTGTAACACTTCTTTCTAATGTGCACTATTGTTATTGTATTGTATGAACTTATTGCATTTAAGGGCTTGAACTTATTTTTTCGCTAGTGGTAGGCTTAGATGTGATATGAGGTTTTGGACCTCGGGTCCCACGTGTCGGTTACATGCCTATTTTGGGTCGTGACAAACATACAACAAACTAGGAAAGTTGAATTGTAATAATAATTCCTTGATCCATCCTTAAAGAGACCCTTTTCTAGTCATATTGCACAAATGTCCCAGTAATTGAGGTTTCTAAAGATTTCAAGGAAACTAGGATGCTAAAATCTAGAGTAGAAGTGATATTAAATATATGACCATCAATATCAATGTGTAGACTCTTATCAAATCTAGATTACGAACAAAGCAGCAATTGGTAAAGAAATTTTAGTCAGATATCGACAACAAAAATTGGTAAAATAGAAGCAAATAGAATATCCAGGAGATGGTGTCAAAAATGCATTAGTGACTCCAGTTGGCACTTGTTGGACCTGATACATTTTGGTAAGAAGAAAAGAGAGCTTACATACTTTATTTGTTGAGGTCCCCATTGCCTAGAGGACCATTTATAATGAGAAAATATTTCCGAATACCAGCTATCATTTATCAACCCTCTATAATACATGAAACAATCAACAACTTGACAATCCACAACTATTCATGGTATATGCCAAAACTTGCGGAAACATAGCTCCTACCAAAAACTACAACCGGGTCATGTCCTTAAACACAAAAAATATACATTCCTAAGAAGAAATGTAGAGTCTACAAAGAAAAATGAGAAATGGATATGATGACCTTTGGAACACTTCATATGAACTAGTTAGTCACCTGCTCTGAAAATCAGTCGGTAGCGCCTCCACAAGATGAGGAGGAAATTTCTTCCCATATAGTTTCCTTCTAAGCTCAACTGATTTAAATGCCCTGCAAGAAGTAAGGAAGTTTAGGAAGATGGACATTAAAAAAAAAAGAAAGTCCTAAAAAGAACAAAATGAAGATAAACACAGTAACAGAAGGAAAACACTTGTAGTATTTGGTAACAACATCATCTCCTCAAACAAAGACATTGGATGAAGTTAACAACTAGAAGCTCAAACAAAAAAAATGTATCATGAAGTTACTAAAATCAACAATAATAGCCTGGTTTATCAAGTGAATTGAGAATTCCATTCCTTTTGTAAGCCTTCTCTTCTGAACCAAAAGTTTCATCAGTATTTCTCAAGTTTGGCGTAAACGATAGCTTCTCAAAATCCTTCACATGTAACAAATCCTCATACATCAACATGCGAAGACTTCTTTGGAATGTATCTAATGGGAATCAAAGAGCTATTATAATCCCGACCTTTCAAATAAAACATTATAGTGTTTCTCTTTCCCCTAAAAATAAATCATTATTATCAAGAGCAAGCTAAAAGCTCCAACCTGCACATACGTAATAGAAAAGTAAGAAATGATATAATTTCATGCGGAATTAACACAATAACCCAATATCAATTGCATCCAAACCATCATAAAGTCAAGGATTGATAACATACAGTTTGACAAACACGCAGCCATATTAAATCAATAAATCCCCTTGAATTTGTAAGCCTTAAATTCTTGGTCCCTTCTTCTCCTTATCTAATTTAATACATAGAATTATTTCTTTAAATGATGGAAAAGAATATTAAGAAAAGGGGTTATGTATCTGCTTTTATAGATAGCAGAAGAGGGCTAAGAAATAACCGTTGGTTTTTAATGTACCCACTCCATCAAAAGGCAAATAGCCTTACAATAGTTATTATTATTTTTGGCATTCTTTTAATTGGCCAAACCTTTATGAGTGGGTGAAAAATTAAAACGCTAGGTTAGTGGGCCACCCACTTAATTTAACATGGAAATAACATTCTCCCACTTGATCCATTATACCGATTATGAAAACTATAGTATATATAAAAACTTTTATATAAAAATGTGTATTGGAAACATGTTTGACACACGTGATCACATTTCAACAAACTTAGCTAATATGCTCAAAATCATATGCCATAATATTGAATCAGCTTAGATCATAAATGCGAGTCATAGAGGTTACATAACCATAACGTCATGTTTCCTTCCATGCACTACACATCAATAACTCTTACTAATCCAATCCTGAATGTCATAGTAGCACTTGTAATTTGTCCTATCAGGACAATTCTTATTTACTACATAATAAAATGTGCACCCATAATTGAAAACAAGAATACACAGAAATACTCTTTAATGTGCAAACTATAAATTACATAACCACCATTCATTATCATATAAATTATGGATTCCTCACAAGACCCATCCTTGTAACATGTTCCAAATATGCCTTTGGAGGTAATCCTTTGGTTAATGGATTAGCAACCATAAGTGTGGTCCTAATATTTTCAATTGACACTTGTTGTTTTTGGAATTGAAGCTTCAAAACAAGCAACAAATTCGGCTTCCATTGTGGATGAAGAAGTAATTGATTGTTTTTCACTTTTCCACGATATTGCCCCATTTGCCAGTATAAAGGCATGTCCTGAAGTTGACTTTAAGCTATCGAGACAACCACCATAATTAGAATCGGAGTAATCAATAACTTCTAAATGTTTTGATCTTTTATATGTGAGCATATAGTCCTTTGTTTCTTGTAAGTACCTTATAAGCTTCTTTGCAGCTTTCTAGTGTTCGAATCATTGATCACTTTGATATCTTCCTAACATACCAACAACAAAGTTGATATCCAGTCTAGTATAAGTTTGAGCATATATTAAACTCCCTGTAGTTAATGCTTAAGGAATTTTCTTCATTTGTACCCTTTCTATATTATTCCTTGGACATTGCGTTTTACTTAATTTGTTACCTTTCAATATAGGTGCAATACCCTCTATGTAACATCTTGTTCCCATATTAAGGGTTAGAACCTTAAAATATGGTACATGTGAGATCAATGACAGAATAAGAAAAATTCATCTCATGCTCATGCATATTGTTAGCATACACACACGTGAATATTGAAATTTTTGCACACATGAAAATAATTGTACATACACTCATTTGACATTTTTCGGGTGTTAATGATTGATTTAATGTGATTATGATATAGATAGTGACTATTTATTTTGTTCTGAAAATTGATTTGGGGAATAATTTTATTGATTTAGAAATTTTGGAGAAATTTGAGAATTTTCTAGAATTATGGGTAATTTTGAATTTGGAAAAATGCCAAGTGGCAAGACAATTAATAAATGGAAGTAGAATTAAGAGTCAAATGATAGTGAAAATTTTTATAAATGACTTTGGGATTTAATGACATCGGTCATTGAAATTTAGACACAACTGGAGTAGAAATTGGAATTAAATAGACTAGTTGTTAAAAGAGGGACAAAGGAAACTATGAAAAAGTGACATGTGGTAAGTGACATGTGTCACTTGGCACACCACTTGTTTCACCCAAGATATTTTTATCTTGTAAGACTATCTCTACTTTTCTTTCATTTGGACAAAGCACGTTTTCTTCTTCTCTCTATATTTATTCTTCATCTCTTTAATTCTTCTTTTCTTCCATCCTTATACGATACTCTCTTCTTACAACCCTCATGATCTTTGATTTTCCTCAACTCCTTTACTTTGTTTCTTCAAGCTTCTTGTTGTCTTCTTCCTCTTTTTT
The DNA here is from genome assembly GCA_027563595.1 of Erythroxylum suave. Classification (NCBI taxonomy): domain Eukaryota; kingdom Viridiplantae; phylum Streptophyta; class Magnoliopsida; order Malpighiales; family Erythroxylaceae; genus Erythroxylum; species Erythroxylum suave. The sequence goes on along the minus strand of JAOSBN010177221.1, from coordinate 7,129 downwards.
ACCAAAAACCTAGCTCACTCCTCTTTAAGCAGTAATGATCGTATGAAGATGGAAAGCTAGGGTTGAGTGTGGTTTGAAGATCTTGAAGCTTAAACAAGTAAGTAGTATGTTATTCTTTTTGAATTGTTGAGTGAAACATGCATGATGATAGTTAGATGTTGAAAGATCATGACATAGGGATGGAAACATGTTAAAACTTGGATGAGAAAATGGATGTATTGATTTTGTGTTTATGATGAGTAATGATTTATAGATTGATGTAGAGGTGAATTGAAGTTAGAATGAGTTATACAATGGGGTTGAAAGAAGTACAGAAAAAAAATTAATTTATGAATGAATGTTATATGTTCTATTTTGGGGTTAATGATCAAACATATATCATGAATTGTTATGTATGATATTGAATTGAAATTGGGGTATAAATGAAGAGGAAATGATGTGGATATAAGTTAGAAATAACAGATTAAGCAAAAGGGATGAATTAGGATGAAATTGATGATGAGGAGTGCTTGAAAATGAGTCATGTTTACTGCTTTCTGCGAAAGTTTGCCGCGGCCAACCCCCTGGTTTGCCATCGCCAACTTGCAAGATTTCCTCTTGGGAATAGTTTTTCGTGGCCAACTCCTTGGTTTGCCGCAGCCAACTTGCAAGATTTCACTAGGAATTTTCCTTTCGGGAAAAGTTTGCCGCGGCCAACTCCTGACTTTGCTGCCGCCAACTTTCCTGTAAAACTTAAACATGCTTCGGTATTTTGATGATATCTTGATCTATAGTTATCCAATTGGGATAATTTTTGATTTGGATTAAACTAGAGATACATTGCTACAAATTGTCTAAAAAATCAAAATTTAATTATGTCTCTAGGATTCCAAATTTCTGAATTGAAGTTTAGTACAAGATATTGATTTAGTTTATGAATAGTCTGAGATAATTGGAGTATAACTTTTGAAAAACGAAACTAAATTGAATGATCTTAGTGTCATTAGAAACTTAAGACAATGGGGGACATTTTTATAGAAGAAAATGTTGCCAAACTTCATTTTTTGTCAAAATGAACAAGGAAAATAGACCCAAAGGTTTGGAATTTTAGAGAATTTCTAAGAAAGAATGAGAGTTTGGATATTGTATGATTATATAATGTTAGAATAACATTAATGAATGAATTGTTGGTATTAAAGCACCAAAGACGTGTATAAGGGAAATGTAGAGGTTTATGTGATTGTAGTTGTGATTCAAAGGAAATGAGTAATGGGTATTGAATAAAAGTTAGTGAGAGTTGGATACAGTGAGAGCAAATAGTGCTAAAAATGGAATGTCAAGTAATTGAGCTTCAAAATGAGAATATGGATAAAATGTGAATTTTGATAATATACCCAGGATTTTCATTTAGCATGCATTGTATATAGTCCATAGACACATTTGTGCATAAATGAATACTTAAGATTGTGCAACTATTAATGTGTGTGCAATATGTGTATTGCATAATATTGATGTGCAGGATAAATGTCCATATGTGGACGTTTCTAGATCTTGGAAGCAATTTCTAAATGTCCATATGTCCATATGTTGATTTGCTCTGATTTCAATTTCTACATTAAATGACAATGGTTGTGATTATTATGCAAAGTGAATATAATTGATATGAATGTGATTTTCTCATGTTGATGCTAAGCAATGAAGGTCCGTGACTTAATGCATAAATGTGATATTGAAGTGCTACTTGTATTTGGATGAGAAGAAATAAGTGTATTTTCAACTTAAATGTTGAATGCCGGATCAATGTCCGATGACATGTGAAAGTGAATGTGTAAAGTGAAATAAAGTGACTGATTGACCATATGTGACTGATGCATTCCATTACATGAATGCATGAAACATAAAGGCAGTTGTGACTGAAGTAGCCACCAAAAAAGAGCTTAAAGCTCATACTGTGATAAGAGACTCAGGCTCGGTTGTGAATGTATCTGGTATCTACTAAAGAATATGGGACATCATCTGATACAGCCCGGTATCCGTTAAGGGATATGGGGTAGATAAAAAGGCACTTGGTCATAATGAAAATAATAAATGAAAGTGAGCCTCATGTGCACTGCATATGCTTGATATGTATGATTATAATGGTTTGAATAATTTTTGAATGTAAGATATGTCTAAAGTGAATGTAAAATTATGTGACTATATGAACTATATGTGTTATGTAATTAAGTGAGCCATCGAGGATAGTCACTCACTGAATTTGCAAAACTCACCCAAAATTTGCAATATTTTTTAAGCTTAGAAGAGTTACCTCGTTAGGCTAACGGGAGTACAAACACTGCATTCAAGTAAGAGAAGGAGGTCGGGATCAGTTCGCGTCTGTATTTGTATTTCAATATTTTGTATCAAATTGAGTCTTCTGTAATTATTGTAACTTGTGTATTCGAATATTTTTGTTTTATAATAACTTTCCAAATTGGAAATGTTGTAAATGATTTTGCAATGTAATGAAATTATGACCACAAGTATTTTGTATATACGTAGTGGGCCCAATTTGATTATTGATTTCTGTATATGTGTGTTAAAAAAAAACAAAAAATTTAATTGTAACGAGATTTTACTGACTGACTGTCCTAGCATGCCACCCTCATGGGTTACGTTCTCGAACATTACTCAGGATGTGAGGTACATGTCTTGTGAGAGTGGGATGTTACATTTTGGTGTCAGAGCCCAGACTTAGTATCTTATATGGGCCTTTTTCGTAATATGTGTCAACTTACATACATTTTAGACATGTCTTAGCATGCAGTAGCAACTGATCCCTATTCTGAGTCGCATTTACAAGAGGCACATGCACGAACATTTGTTAAGAGCTTGAGTTGATAGAAATAGTGAAAAGAATGATGACCTACTAGAATGAGAGAAAATGAAAATTTATGGATATCTAGAAATAAGAAATAGTCTGTATTTCAATATAATTGATGGAGATTCTGTGTATTTGAAATTGTGATTATACCACTTAATATGATATCAATGTTGTATTGTGAATATTTAGAAATGAGAACTAATATATGGTTGGGTATGATAGACAAGGATTCGCTACATTTGTTATTGTGGCTGTATTATTAAATATGACACCAATAATGTACTATAGTAGTATATCCTTGAATGTGATATAGATGTGGATACATCTTCGAGAAGTGATTGAGGAAAGAAGAGATATGATAAAAATGAAAAGAATTAAAGTGTACAAACAAGGTTGAAAGAAAACTAAATTCTTTCTATAACCTAGAGAGGTTGAAATTGGACTTGAACTGGTTAATTGAATAATATGAAGAGAGTTATGATTTAGTGCAGGAATATATCAGTGGAATTGAGAATAGAGCTTCATGATGACAATGCTTCTACAATTCTGAATTGATTGAAAATATACATATGTAAGATGGAATAAATGATAATGGGAAAATGAGATAAATGATATCGATATGTATAGAAGTTCTCAAGGTTTAAGTTAATCAGTTACTATGAGTACATATCTGATAATGTGATCACATTAGTAAATAATATTATTGAGCACACATGTAATAATTGCTTGGGAAAGATAAATGAGGTGATCTATGATTTATTAAATGTTGTTAAGTCTTAGTCCCCATAGTCAAACTCAGGAGATGAATCAGAGTAACACATGAAAGCGTTTATGGTGATCAGTTAGGGATAGATTGAGAGGGTAAATGAAGTTAATATATGTGATGCATTCGAGGATTGTGGTTAAGACTAATTAGTTATGTCATGATTGTGGTAAAGTCCCCCCAATCAAGAACAGGCACAAAAGGAGAAAGTTAGAAATGCATATAAGATAGGATTTTATGTATGCATGAGATTAAGAAAAAGATGATGAATTAAATGGGAAGAGTGAATGCAATCAATATGGTGGTTGAATTATTATGAAATCATGCAGCATTAGAATAAGTAAATTCTGGAAACATTGGAGTATAATTGACGTTGGTATGTGTGTTAATGCAAGGAAGGAAGTGTAGGGCGCAATAGTGGCTTGACAAAAAATTTTTTTCTATTATGATCATGATAGGGATACCTCGATTGTGGATATGGATAAAGAGAGAAATATTGTCTAGGATCGATTGAAATCAAGTGTCGTTAGTGTAATATATATAAATTGGAGAATTGTCGGAGATAATCTTCGGATAAAATGGGATGACTTTGATGATACACAGCTAAGCATATGCGACAGTAATCATGTTTACTACTTCATCGAGATTTGGTAACCAGAACATTATGACCTAGTAAGAACGATAGAAATTGATCTTCTTGAGGTATTAAGAATGGCTGAAAATGCAATGATGATAACAACAGATTGATAAGGATTATATGAACAATGATTGTAGCATGAATTCTTCCTTGGAAGAAGAATTTCATCGAATTAGGTTAGATAGTTTATTTTAAGAATGATCAATGAAGGAACAAATCATAAATGAATATGTAATGATTCAAAAGTGAATATTGGAGTCATATCCCTAATAGAGACACAAGCATAAAATGTAGAATATGCTGCTGAAAGTGTATGCATTATGTTTGATGCAACTGAATTTGAGGTGACATAATTGCTAATGTGAGGAGAACTTAGGTTCGCATTATATTCTATACAAATATGTACAGGGGATACAAATTAAATTCGATGAATGTGTTACCAAAACAGGAAGTTAATTTTGTAAATAAATTGTATTGAGTGGAGAAACTAGTATGAATGAATAGACATTAGAATATGTCAATGTGAAATTAGAGGAAATCGAATGAATGGCGAAAATCATTCGACAAAAGAAATCAATATTACCTCATTGAGGAATTAGTCACTTAAAGGATTACGAGAACCAATCATGGGCACATAGAGTTTTGGCTATATCTATTTGAGTTAACAAATTCCTTTGACAATAACATGCCATTGAAGATTAAAGCGACCTAAGAAAAAGTAGATCAATTAGTGACTATGATTATAGATGATATATCAAATGTGTTAAAAAAAGTTGAGAAGAATGTTTTGAATATTTGAGGTAATTCTTACATATCATGAACATAAAAACAATTATATGCCAAGTTCAATAAGAGCGAATCTTAGCTTGATCGAATAAAATATTGGGTTGTATAGTATCTGAACATGGCATATTGGGAGACTCAAAGACAATTGAGGTAATAATGAAGTGAGAAATTCCAAGGCATATGTATAAGAGATCCGAAGTTATCTAGAATTAGCTAGAAATTGGACACTACTAAAAGTTGTTAAGGAGCTTTTACTAATCTTAGCCCTTTTGACAAAAATGCCTAAGGAAAAACGTGTAAATCATATAACTGATGAATGTAAAGAGAATTTTGAGGAATTATAACATCAATGATAGTTATACCATTTGGAATTGGAGATTGTATAGCAAATAAAGTTATTTCATATGCATAGAGACGATTAAAGTATCATGAGTTAATTATTTGATATATAAATTGAAACTTGATGAAATAGTAATTGGGTTGAGAGTTTGAATGGATTGAATATAAGACCGAGACAATAGATAGAATTAATGAAAGATCATGATTGTGTAAATGAGTATTTCCTAGTAAAGATAATGTGTATCTGATGCATTGAATAGAAAATTCAATAGTAGTGTATCACAAATTTGGATATGGAGGTTACCAAACCTAGTGCAACAAAGAGCATAGAATGTGGAGTTAAATTTGGAGCAAAATGAAGCATGATTAGCTACATTGAAAATTTATGATCAGTTACACATGAACAAAGCCCAAATTAAGGATTCAGAAATTGTGAATCTTATTGAGAAATCGATACCTTGTGATTGAAGTAAAGAGAATGTGTACCTGAAGGAGATGATTGAATAAAGAGACTGCTAAAGAGCATTATTAATAATCTAAGCTATACATCCTAGTGGGAATGCACTGAAACAACATTTAACGGCTAAGAATGTAGAATCAAGTGATTGAATGTTTGAATTGCCCGCATTCTTACATGTTGAAAATATGCTTAGAATTTATATTTTGGAGTTCATAGAAACATAAGATCAATGTGTAGTTTATTTGAATTTAAGCATATCAATCATTATCACAGTGATATCATTAAAGTACTGTATGAGGCGTTAGAGTCATTCACCCTTACTTTGAATTGAATGAGGCCTAAAATAGTTAAAGACCAGAATAGATGGGAGATGTTAAGGATAAGTGAAATTGATACGTATTTGAAATTAAGTGATTCAAGAAAGATAAACGAGTTAGGTGGATTAACACCGAAGGTATAGAAGATAGTGAGATGAATATAAGAGTCAACTCTAGTAACACTAAAGCGATATGAAATATCAAGTGAAAGATGAATTGTTTATGAAAGTAAAACCTAGCCAAGCTGTCCTCAGGATAGGAAATAGAATAAACTAAGCTCGAATTGTATTGGTCCACATGATGTTATAGAAAGCATAGGACCATTAACATATGAGTTTGTATTACTAACAAAGATTTTTTAGATTCATAATGTGTTATATGTGAGCATGCTAAGAAATATTAGTATAATTTGATATTGGTGTTATCGACTCAGGAAGTGAAATTTTGAGCAATTTGAAATAGTTGAAGAAACGGTTAAGACACTATGATATCTGAATAAGAGACTAGAAAATCGAGTGATTTCATTGACTATAGTTAAGTGGAAGAAATTTTCGAGTGATGATAGTTAAATGGGAAACAGAGGAGCACATGAGGAAACATACCCCTGCTTCTTTGAACAAACAGATAATAATTTTGAGGATGAAATTTATTAAGGGGGGAGAAATGGAACATCCTATTCCCATATTAAGGGTTAGTGTTGGAATCCCTCCCCGGTGAGGTACGAGTCCGACGTCCTACATGACATCTGAACGCGTATCCCACGAGGGAGGAATTCCTCACCACAAAAGAAAACACCATTCGGGCCTAATTCATGAACTCCAAACAGATCTCGGATAATTCATCCTAAATGTTCATTCCGAAAAATTTATCTGCTTAGGGCCCATAATTAATTCCAATTCCTAAGCTAAAATGAAATTCCATGTCTCTAGGTTAAATAGAACTAAAAGTTTCCTCAATCGGATCTCTATCGATCACAAAATCGCCC
>JAOSBN010177174.1:0-19683 GCA_027563595.1 Erythroxylum suave | reverse complement strand
GATTAGGAATTTGGGCTCCAGGCACAAATTCTATCTGGTGCTCTATTCCTCTCAAGGGTGGCAATCCCTTAGGCATCTCCTTAGGAAAGACATCTGCATAATCCTGCAAAAGAGAAGCAAATACACTAGGCAAAGTATCAAGGGGGACAATGTCAGAAAACAAACACTCCCTATATCTAATCAGCACCAATGCCCTTTTCTCTCCACTCGCTCTCCTCAAATCTTTCTCCTTTGCAAATAAGCTCACTTTTTCTCTTTCTTTCAGCTCTTCTTTTCACTCACTAAATTCTTCTCTCCTGCACATCCCACTTTCTTTTCCTCTCTTGTGCATTCATTCACCTTTGGGCTACTCTCATTTTTCTTTTAGGCCTCTTTTCTCTCTCAGTTTTTTTTTGCTCATTACCCGAACCCTCCTCACTTTTGATTGCCTTTAACTGGTCCAATTACAACTCATGGGGTGATAAAGGTACTATAATGAAATTCCTACCCTTAAACTTAAAGGAGTACCTATTGGTATATCCATCATGTGCTACCCTCCTATCAAATTGCCAAGGTCTCCCGAGTAATATATGACCAGCCTCCATAGGTACTACATCACACAACACCTCATCCTCATATCTACCCATTGAAAATGACACTAACACCTGCCTAGTCACTCTAATATTAGTACTGTCATTAAAACACTATAGTTTATATGGTTCTAGATGTTTCCTACAAACCAACCCCAGTTTCTCTACCATAGTTATACTAGCTACATTGGTACAGCTACCCCCATCAATGATCAGATTGCAAACTTTTCCTCCAACTAAACACCTCGAATGAAAAAGATTCTCCCTCTGATCTAGGACCTCATCAGTAGCTCTAGCACTCAGTACCCTCCTAACTACTAGTGCTTCCCCTGTGACAGCTCTCTCTACACAACCATTATCATCAAGTGAATCTTCAACAACAAGTTCACGATCACTACCACTATCCTCATAATCAATTACCCCATTGACCCTCATGGACATAACTTTCTTCTTTGGACACTGAGATGCAATATGACCCAAACCCAAACCCAAACCCAAACATTTAAAGCATTTAATTGAGGAATGTTTACTAGATGTAACTTGGGTGTTGGAAGTACCCTTCTACTCATAACCCCTGGTTGGTTTCTTAGGTGCTTCCCTGAAGTCCACTCCTTTGCTTTTGGTCTGCTCATCCCTCTTGGGCCATTTGGAACTCTACTAGTAGCTAGAACTGTTTCCACTCCTTGCTGTCAATTTGGCCTTGAGTTGCTTCTCCACTTTCATGGCCATGTTCACCATATCCTCTATCTCCACATAATGCTGCAACTCCACTACATTTGCTATCTCCCTGTTGAGCCCACTCAAGAATCTAGCCATGGTAGTCTCTGAGTCCTCCTTAATATTGGCTCGTATCATAGCAATCTCCATCTCCTTATGGTAGTCCTCCACTGACCTTGACCCTTGGGTAAGTCTCTGCAATTTTTGATGCATCTCCCTATAATGGTATGAGAGTACAAATCGCTTCCTCATACAGACTTTCATGGCTGCCCAAGTAGAGATAGGTCTCTCTCCATTCCTTCTCCTAGAAGTCACCAACTGATACTACCAGATCAAAGCATAATCAGAGAACTCTACTGCTGCTAGCTTCACCTTCTTATCTTTTGAGAAGTTGTGACACTCAAATATTAGGTCCACCTTCCTTTCCCACTCCAGGTAAGCCTCTGCATCATTCCTTCCCTTGAAGGCTAGAATTTGCATTTTGATGGACTTGAGGTCTCCATCTCTCCTGTTGAGCGGTTCTCCTCTCTGAGCTCGCCTGGGCCTTTGTACCTCATACTCCTCCTCTTCCTGATCATAATCATCCTTGGCCTCATATCGTGGTGGTGGTGGTTGACGAAAAGGAGGTGCTTGCTGTCTAAACATAGCACACTGAGCTTGAGGTTCCTCACGTCCTCCACGTCTATGCTCCGCAATTTGTTGACCTTGCCTTTTCATGGTCTCCCTCATTTTGGTAAAGGCCAAGTTGAACCTCTCAAACTGCTGATGTATTGCTCTCAAGGTAAGAGCATCCACATTTCCCCCTTGGTTCTCCTTTTTTCCACTCCCCTGTGACATTGTGAATAGAATATATATATATATACCTACAAAACAAAGGTTAGTGATAAAACACCTCACACACTCCCTCACGTGTATCACTCGAAATTTGACCACTCCGCTCGTGTTTATGTCACGACAATGACACCCTCAAACAATCTCACACACTCTTGCCTTTTACCACTCAAATTCTCTTAAATTCAAGTTATAGTTCAGAACCAAATTCAACAAATCAATGAACCAAATTGTAGCCCAAGTAACAAACAACCCGAACCAATAACAATAGCTCACAATCTTGGAAACAACAAGTAAGAATGCAACAAGCTAGCAAATTGAGAGAAAAAAATAAAAAATTTTGAAAACGCTTATCACGGATGATTCAAAATGAACTAACAGGCAAGTATGAATATGTCGAAACAATTCTTTTTACAGTGATTTTTTTTTGGTTTCGAACTTGATTTTCTTCTTTCTTCCTTTTTTTTTGGTCCGAAGTAATTCATTTCTTCTTTTCTTTTTTTCCTTTTTTTAAGGCCGAAATATTTAATAAACAAATTCAAGAAGAATAGGTAAAACCCTAGCCAAAATCACACCTGGAATTTGATGAGAAACCAACGAACTTGATGGTGATGGTGGCTGCCTTGGATTTTCGTTGGAGTTGAATAGGAATTCTCCTTCGATCCTTGCTCCGATATCAATTTGATGCACTCCACGGAATGCGCAATGAATAGTACCCGATGAATAGTCGTGGTGAACAGTTATGGTGAACAGTACCGATATACAGTACGTGTTGAACAGTACCGATGAACAGTAAATTTGAAAACTAACTAAGGGATACACAAGGCTAATATCTACGACACCTCTTGGAAAATTGTTCCAAGCAATCCCAATGATTAAAACTAACCCAGAAAAAAAGGAACTATCAACACGCCACAATTGGAAAATCAATTGATAAGTCAAGAAGGTTTAAAAGGTAACAAGAACAAGAGAAACGATTTTCTCTCATAATGAAATCGATGGAAATGATAGAATAATGAATTAAAAAAAATCCCTTTTCTAACCCTAATGAGCCTATTTATACCTAGGCTTAATAATAAGTACTTGGGCTTAAGCATGGGTTAGCGCAAAAGTGTCTTACACTTAAAAATAAATAAAAGAGACTAATTATGGGCTTAAGTGAATAAAATAGTCCGTGTCCATATTAATGAACACATGTTCGACACTTATGCTCCTTGGGCTTAAATGATGGACTAAAATTAGCTCAAGTCTTCTTGTCTTCTTATCCCAAGTGTATTCAGTCCAGGGATTTGAGTTAGATGGATCAATGTAGGCTGAGATCCACAAAGCTCTCCTCCAATAGGCTTGGACTGCTCCATCCTCTCCAAAAGATAGCCCACATGCGCATAGAGAGCCTCCTTAAGTCTCTTGATCCTTGTTCTGGTCATGGACCCAACTGGCATAGCTAGCTCAGCTCCTTTGCTCACATCACTAAATTTGGAGAACCCTTTCTTCAAGAATGGAGAAAACAATTTTTCCTTATCTTTTTCTCTTGTTGATTTCTACCTACGAAAATGAGAAAGAGCAAACGCTTCTATCTTTCTCTTCCTAAGTTTACTGGATCATAAAAACCGAGAAAGTCTCACACTTGTCATTTTTTCAAAAAAGTTTTAACAAACTAGAAGAGTATGTCTTCTTTCTATCTTCACTACCTAAGTTTTAACATTTTAAAACTTAAAAGACCAACAACATCTATTTGTTTCTTCAATGTTTTTTAAAAAAAAAAACTTGAAAAGACAACGACATCATTTCTTTTTCTTTTTAAATTCTTATTATTATTTATAAAAGGAAATAAAGTAAAATAAAACTATTTTGTTTTATTCTTTTATTTCGCACAAGAGAGTTCCAATATTAATTATATTTTTTGTGCTAGCAAAAAAATAATAATATGTCATATAGATTATTTAATAAATTATCTCATGATAAATGAAATAATCATAAATAGGAAATATTACACTCGGTATGTGACCATATAGGTTCATTACTAAGCCGGTAGTAATTAATCCAATTAATTACTAATCAATGTTGGCGTTTAACAATACTCCTCAACTAACCCCAAAGCTACAGAAACATTGACCTCAACACATTTATCATCCTTTTATCTGTTGTTGTGTATAACATATGGTCCAAGAGAAACCTCAAAACCTTCAAAGACACAGCTATGGAAGTGGGGAAGATCAACACTAAAGTGATCTTCCAAGTAATGGAACAACTTTGCTCAAACACCGAGAGTTAGTAAATTGTGGTTCTAGTTTGTTTTTGTTTTGCAGGTTGCTGGTTGGGTCAGGTTCACTCCCTTGTTGGTAATCAAATTCAATTGCAACCCCAGTTGCTTGCTAAGAGATAGGTTGTTTATCAAAAAGACAAGAACATAAGTGGTAAAGTCGTGTAAGCTTGGTAGAAGGATACACTGAATGCAAGCATCAGGCAAAAGAGGATTATGCATAAATGCCTCAATCTTCAAAAAGTCTTGAAGAATGCATGGTGTCACAAGCTTCAACGATTCACTCCTTGGGATACTCAACAGTAGGGGAGCCCTAACTCCTTATTGGTGTCCTAAAAGCTGGAGGACTAGATCGGATATACAAAGGAAGATGGATGAGAGTTGATATATCACTCCTTCCTGAACACTTCGGTAATTCTTTACAAACAAGATAACAATGTGATCTGGAAATGTGATGAATTATATTTGTTGTGTATCTCTCTGATTATGGGTTAGAAGGTAGTCTTGATTAGTTTAGGGTACAGAACCTGCTGCAAGGAATTACTGTAATTTTGGTCAGGTGATCCTTGTTATGGTCATCTTGTGGGTTCCTATGTTTTAGGTAGTTGTTATGGTTATGTAGTTATGGGCAACAATTATAGGTTCCCCATGCTCACATGTTAGGTTTCTTTTATTATAGATAAGAGATTGGCATATTTGCCAATCTCTCTATTGTACATACCTTTATTTATTTATAAATTCATTGATTTGCTAAAAAAATACTCCTCAACGATCAAATAGTGTGAAATAACAACCTTATAAAGACAGAACTTGGTTAAGGATAATGTATTATTACCTTCAATTATTACAACTCCAGATTATCCTAAGGTATAGTTTAACTGTCAAACCCGATTAGATAACCAACTATGTTACATGTCGATCATTAATGATTAGTGAATGACTTAAGAAACTCCTTTCCTCTCTTATTTAATCTCCCTAGCCAAGGTCTTGAAACAACCATTAAGATCAATGACAATATAGAGCTCAAACTCTTTACCTAGAGTTGATGGATCCCATCTTGACTCACCACTAATCAAATAAGTACTTAATTATATCAAATGACCATTCAACTAGCATGTTTATACACAAGGTGTCTGACATCAACATATAATAAGTGGCCTATTGATTACTATGATGATCTCAAGTCAAAGGAAAAATATACATTTAAATCCTATGAGAATATCTCACTTGACAATTCATAGGAAATTGGGAATTCTTAGTTTAGTAAGTTCAATGATCATATCTCCATATGCATCATCTATATATATAACTTAGTAAATGAGATTAACTAATATCCATCCAATAGATACTATTATATACATATTTATCTAACCGGATCATTAAAGTCCTTATTTGATGATTCTATGATCAAAAATACTTTTAGATTAAACCTTAAAGACTTGACTCTCATTATCATAATCTTCACTATGAGGGCAAGTGTATAAATTTAATTAAAGACCTATCATATTAAGATAAAAGCAATAAACATAATATAATAATATAATCATTTGTCATGTTATTAAACAAAATTACTAATTACAAAATATAAGTGTTCAATTTATTACATAACGATTAGGTCATTGGCATAATTCCAACGAATCTTATAATAGAAAATTCTTGCAACTAATGACCAAGTACTACAATTACCACATATACAATTCATTGATATTCAAAGACTTTGTTGGTAACTTTTCAAATCTTTTTAGCTCACGATTGACAGAACCTCCTTTTGCTGGCTATTCTAATTGAATATCAATATTTGCTTCCTGAAGTTATTCAAAAATATCCTAATTATAGATAACTATTGTATTCCCAAGAAAAAGTCGCACCCACTTAGTGTTAATATCAATGTGTCAGTAATAACCTAGCTCTGATACCACAGGGACGTACCTTTCCCACAAAAGCACCAACTCTTGTAGGCAAAGGCAAAGACACAGGGAAATCAGGGGATACATACTTCCAAAGTACAACTATATGTCCTAGACATATGACACCATCCCTCAAACAACATCCTTTCTGGAGACTATACACTACTCCAAAGGTAAATTGCAAGCTACTGGTATTGTAAGTTCCAGGTATGATAGACGAGACAACTGCCCTAACACACCCCCTTGGCTTCAACGGGCTCAACTCTTATCCTTCCTCTTAGGTACCTTACTCCCTCAGTAGCTACTTTCTTTTCCCATTAGTTCTAATCTCATATAGCAGAATTGTTTGGCAGAGAACAGTCCTAGACTATCATATAGACATTCTGATATACAAGATCCTCAGAAGAGGCAAGTGTAGAGCATACTTGTCCTATACCAAGATAGAAATCACATTATAAGACTTTGAGTTTTCAGGGAAGAGAGAGAAAGCTTAAACACATATAACTTTGAAAATGTTCTAACCTAAGAAAGCTTTATTAATTAAATCGTGCTTACAACTGAAGAGGAGGCTTGCTTATATAGGCAAAGCCAAGGCTACAAAGGTAAAACAACCTAGGGAATCTAATTATGATGACTTTAACAAAAGCAAACAACTTTGTCAAAAGTACACAGTAAAGGAATCTACTTTTCCTAAAGTACACAGTGAAAAGCTAACTACTTTGTACAAAAGTCTTAAAGCAAACAGTTGTACAAGAAAAAAGGAATCTTGGAATAGTGATTGTGGGGACTATAGGGAAACCTTTAATATCAACATTGCTTTAAAGACAAAAGGCTCCTCAAAAGGTGTGTCTCTGATGTAAAGAGGATCCGAGGCAGTCATCAGCTTTATTTGTCACGAATGAGCTCGTGCCACAATTGGAGATTAGATGGGGTGTTTGGATCACTTGGGCTGTCATGAGAAGTCTTGTGACGTTTGGTCAGCTCACATTGGTGTAGTTGCTGCAGGAATTGATCTAACTCAGGTTTATTAAGACTATAAGGGTCATCATCAAGGTTCTGTGCATCATGAAAAGTAGAGTTGTTTGGATGTGAAGGACCTGCAATGTCAGAGACAGTATCTTCTATATCATATTAAGGACTATTGGAACCAGGCATATCGAATTCTGGTGCTTCAAGTGCACTAGGCATAAATTCTCCAGGGTATGGTCCAATAGAAGTAGAAAGGACTAGTGTGTCAAGCCAATGGTTAATCTCTTTGAGAAAATCTCGAAGAGCTAGCAACACACTATTTTTGTCGTTGTCGCCAATAAAGAGTTGTATGATAATGTTGAACATGTGGCTCAGTATACAAAACACCAATAGAATGTTCATGATATGGACGGTGGATGATAAAGAAGCACATTGAAGATTGTCATCTTGCAGAAGATGTTTCAAGACGATGTTGAGAAATGATATTAGTGCATTGTTGCTTCCATTGATCCAAAGGTTGAAACCATTCTAGAAAAGTCCATAACAATGAACTTCCATTGTTTATGTCACAGAGATTACGATAAAGTTAAAGAGGAGAGAAAGAAATGGCACAGGCATAAATAGAAGATAATGCCCATAAATACCATAATATGTTTTCTGTGAAAGGATCAGATAGAGTTAACACATTTAGGTATGGTGCTTTGAGGTTGAACATAGTAGGACTACCAAAAAGATTATGGTCAAGAAAAGTACAATGTAAATAGTAAAACAAACTTATGCGACAAAGAGAAGCTAGTTGAAACACACTAGTAGGCAATCTAGTAAGAGGAGGAAAAGATTTCTTTGTAAACGCAAGGAGAGAAGAACTATCCATAAGAGTATAATTGTCAAAGGATTTATAAGATGCTAGAAGACTTGGCTGAAGCGCATATTTATACTGAGAAAAAGTATTCACAAACCATGGTCAGATAAGGTCAGGAGGCCACAGTGGATATTGTGTCAGCAAGGTAGCAGTAGTGGATGGACTAGGCTGTCGTTTGTCAAGTATCTAGAAAGATGGAGGATTCTGACAAATTTGCTTTAGATGCTTGACAGCTTTGGTTTGTTCTAAAGTCCAAGATGGTGGATTCTTTTTCAATAGTTTGGATAAGCATAAAGTGTAAGCCGCCACGTGTGGAATGAAATCTTAATATAATTAACAATCCCAAGGAATTGTTTTATCTGTTTTACAGTGAGATGTTCATCTAGAAATTGCAATAATTCTTTTACAATATATGAACCAGGCTGATAAAATCCATCTTTGAATTGCATACCCAAAAATTCAATATCTGTAGTGCCAATAATGCTTTTCGAGGCCAAAAACATAATGTCATACTATTGAGTAAGATCCAAGAATTTTGATAACAGGGACTGATGTTCCTCATAGGTCTTTGAGAATAGTAAGATGTCATCAATGTAGATCAGTGCACTGTAGAGGATAGGCTCATAGATCTTTGTAATGGATCGTTGAAATAGTGATGGAGCAACTTTAAGTCCAAATGGCATAACAGTCCATTGATACTATGCATTAGGAATGCAGAATGCAGTTTTATAATGTTCTTCAGGGTGAATACCCAATTGCCAAAAACTTGTCTTAAGATCAAACTTTGAGAAGATAACAGCTTCCTTGAGAAATAGTAACTATGTACTGATGTTGGGAAGAGGAAACTTATCATCTTATAGGAAAGTATTCAGAGGCTTGTAGTTAATGACTAGTCTCTTTTTTCCTCATTTTTTCTATGAACGTTTATTGATATAGAACGCTTGACATGCCCAATCTGACTTGGTTGGCTCAATTAATCCTTGCTTCAAGAGAATAGCACACTCATCTTGTGCGAGCTTCAAATCATCAAGGTTCATCCCTGGATGAGTTGCTTTTATGGGATTGATATCCTCATTCTTCTTAAATGGAAGACTTATAAAAAAGTCAACATTTTTCCACAAAGGATATGGATGAGTAAACTATGCATGAGATTCAGGACAATATTCCAACATTTTATCTCTTATAGTAGTGTACTATGTAGGAACCGAGCTAAGTTCAAACACGTTAGTGAGCAGTGTATGAATTGAATAGGTTTCGATACCTAAGGTCTATATGTAGGATTTGCAAAGGTTGAGCTTTACTGTACATAAGGATGGGCTTTACTGTATATTGGGTAGGATTTACAAAGGTTGGGCTTTACTGTATATTGGGCTTCATAATCTTTCGACTTGATCCAATATCCATAAACCCAATAGCTCTGATGGGTCGATCATATTTGTCCTATTGATACAGATGGATTTGAACATAAGGCTTCAAAACTAGTGTACGATCTAACTTCTTGCATGTCTGTTGGATCGTACAAATAGAGTTTTCTGACTGTGAATCAGAAGAATCAGATTTCGTAGAAACAGAAGCAGCAAACTTAGTGTCCTTGTCTTCCTGAGATTGCTCCTTAATAAGATCTTCAAAGTTGTTGGACGAATGTATGGGCAGAAGAGATTCCATATCTTCTAACAACTTGATGTCTTTCTTAGATTTATAAGGACATTTTTGAGCAAAGTGTCCTTGTTGACCATAGAGAAAGCATCGAGTAGCTTTCTGTCGATGTGAGGACTTCTTGAAGAATCTCATAAACCTATGAGACTTAGAAGTCTTGCCATGATATGTCTTGTGTCGAGGTTTATGATCATCTTAAGATCTACAAATCTTTCTCCGAAAGCAGACTTGACGAAGATGAGCTTTCTTCTTGCTATGACACTCACAAGTCTTTTTATCCTTGCATTTGATCTGGAGATAAGGCTTCTTGCAAGCCTATTTCAAAACTAGACCACCTTTCATGATATTTTTTAATAAGGCATGTTGATCACATAACTTATCAAGAGACGATAATGTAAGCTGATAGATTTCTCTAAGAGATATATTTTTCATATCACATTGTAGAGAAACTATAGACCTTTGTAACTCTAGTTGTAATTCATCTAGAAGGGATGAAATAAAAGTGTAATGAAGATTAACATCGTTCCATCCTTTCAAGAGGTAATACCTGTCCATCATTCTTTTGTAATGTCTCTAGATATCTCGCCTATCAAAAGAACAACATTTCATCGAGAAATATTCTTGACGGATCTGCTTAGTAATCAATTGAAAGTCACCATTGAATTCCTTGTGAATGATTCCAAGGAGAGCTCCGGCTATTATGACTTGGATATACTGAAGACGTTGATAGTCATTAATACTTTACCACCATTTACGTAAAGTACCAGTGAAACGAGTAGTGAACTCAAACAAAATCTCCTATAAAAGATGATTAGTCGAGTCATTTGCAAATCAATCCATGCACCAAACTCATGTAACCAATCTCTCCATTTTTAGGTGGAAGATCATCAAACATAAACCACAGACCAGAAGAAGGCTTGGTTGTTCGTGTATCCTATACAGCTGGATCAATTTGTGGCGTTGGTGTAGGTCTAGGTCTGAAGTTATCAGTACCTATTGATTCTGCTTCACTTATGTCAGGTTGTTCTTCGGTAAATTCAGGCATTGTCATAAGAACTTGAGAAAGTTCAGATAGATCAGCAAGCTGTGCTGAGTCATTCGTGGAAGGTTCAGAGATTAACGATGTAGATGCTTCAGATGTTGAGGACTCTGGAGCTTCTAATGAATTATCTGATTGATCTGAGGTAGAACTCGTTTCTACTGCAGTCTGTATCTCAAGAGTTGCAATGAACTCTGGCACGGGCGCTTTATCCTTCCCAGTAGATGCAGAAGGCTGAGACTGTTGTTGTGGAGAGCTTGGCTCATTTGGAAAGTGGATACGAACTCCTCCAGGTTTTCCTCATTGATATTCAGGTTCAGGTTTTGTGAATGACTGTGAAGGCTCAGGAACGTTGTGATAGAAGGAAATAGAATAAAACAGTAAAATATTTAAATACTGATGAAATAGAGAAATGCAGAGAAGAATGTCTGATTGTATTAGCATAAAATGAAAAAGCTGACACCAGCAGATTTCATGAGTCTACCTTGCTCATCAATGTCATCACTCTTTTACAATATTCCTCCCCCGTCTCTCAATCTCTCTTCCCATAAAAGAAAGTAAACAACCAACACACACTACATGCACAATCTTAGCTAATAACCAGCACGCACTCCTTGCACGACCTCAATGCTTCTGCATGACAAACTTCCACCTCAGCATATACTTCCTTTATTCATAACAGCCAGATTCTACTACTCTTTGCTGGACCCAGCTCTATGAAAACCGTTGGGCTTCTTCCTCTAATATACGAGCTTAATTACTGGTTTGCTTGGCCCATCAATTCCCCCATCATCAAGAATCACCTTGTCCCCAAGGTGGAAGGTGGGGAAGACATCCTTGATCAGCTGAAGTGGTTCCCAAGTTGCTTCAAAGGGTGGGAGATGCTTCCATTTCACCAAGACTTCTAAGTCATGGCCAGCACCATGAGTAGCTAAAATCGTTTCTAGTTCAACTTCCCAATCCAATTTCGGAGAAAGCACTAGAGGAAGGGGCTGGACATGTGTTGTGTCTCCCACGACCTTCTTCAGCTGTGATATGTGGATGAATGCCAGCTAATGGAGGAAGTTGCAGCTCATATGCAATAGCTCCAATTTGTTTAACCACTAGAAAAGGGCCAAAATATTTAGGAGCAAGCTTCTCATTGGATCTAGAAGCTAATGAACTCTGTCGATAGGGACGCAGCTTTAAGTACACCATGTATCCAATGTCAAATTGCACGTCGCGACGATGTTTATTTGCTGCCTGCTTCATTCTATTCTGAGCAATTACCAACTGTTCCTGCAACTCATTTAGCATCAAATCACGATTGACCAGCTGTTCTTCCAAAGAAGAATTGGTGGTAATGCAATAGCTATATCGCACTAATGGTGGAGGGTCCCTTCCATAGACAAGCTGGAAAGGAGTCATCTTAGTTGACGTATGGAAGGAAGTATTGTATGAATATTCTGCCCAAGTAATCCACTGTGCCCACTGTTTTGGTTGTTGACTAGCAAAACAACGCAAGTAAGTTTCAAGGCAACGATTAACCACCTCACTTTGGCCATCGGTTTGAGGATGATAAGTAGTACTTCGCTTGAGCTTAGTGTGTTGGAGGCAAAGCATCTCAGCCCCAAAGTTACACATAAAAATTCTGTCTTAATCTGTGACAATGCTCCTTGGAAAGCCATGGAGTTTGACAACTGTGTTAATGAATTCTTCTACAATAACTTTGGCCGTATAGGGATGCTTTAAAAGTAGAAAATGGGCGTACTTACTGAGTCGGTCGACTACGACCAGAATAAAGTTGAACCCTTGCGATTTAGGAAGCCTTTCTATAAAATCCATGCTAAGATCTTCCCTTATAGCCTGCGGTATAGGGAAGGGCTACAAGAGACCAGCGGGTGTCAACATCTACTATTTGTGTTGTTGATAAATCAGGCATTCTTCCACAAAACGTTTGATCATTGCCTGCATTCCGACCCAGTATAATTCTCCAGTAATACGCTTGAAAGTGTGTAAAAATCCACCGTGGCCAGTAATAGGACTTCCATAAAATTCCTGGAGTATCTTTGGAATAAGAGTAGACAGTTGAGGCACGACTAACTTCCCCTAATAATATAAAATATCATGATCAAGTGACCACCCTGGATGAGCAGCAAGGTCCACTTCAAAAGCACGCTTAATATCTTGCAAAACAGAGTCACTTGTGATTTCTTGCGTCAGCAAAGTCCAATCAGCAAGAGAGGGGATGGATAGGGCCATTACCTCAGCTGGATATGGAAATCATGATAAGGCATTTGTGGCTTTATTGTCTAGTCCAGGCTTGTATTGCACCTCAAAGTCAAAGCTCATGATTTTAGTAAGCCGTTTTTGATACTCGGAAGCTACCATACATTGCTTAAGCTAGTAGCACAAAGATTTTTGGTCGGTGCGCACAATAAAATGTCTCCCAAGTGACGGCATTTTTGTATAGTCATGACTATTGCCATTAACTCGTGTTCATACACTAATTTGAAACAGGCACGCCCCTGCAATGCGTGGCTAAAGAAAGCCAAGGGTCGACCTCTTTGTGATAATACCACACCCAACCCAATGCCTGAGGCATACGTCTCCCATACAAACACCTCCGAAAAGTTAGGTAAAGCTAAAATAGGCATTGATTTCATGGCTGTTTTAAGTGCCAGGACAGCCTCAGTTGCTTCTTGATTCCATTCAAATAAGTCTTTTTTAAGAAGTTGAGTGAGTGGTGCTGCAATTCTATTGTAGTGCCGAACAAAACGCCGATAGTCCCCAGTCAACCCCAAGAATCCCCTCAATTCCTTTGGAGTAGTGGGTAGAGGCCAATCATCCATCACCTTCACTTTGTTATGATCGACTACCACTCCATGCTCTGAAATTATGTGGCCGAGATATTCAACTTCAGGCTGATAAAAGCAACATTTTTTTGCAATGGCATAGAGCTTATTTTCACGCAGAAGAGCCATCACCTCCTTCAAGTGCCCCTCATGATCTACAAGTGATGAACTGTACACAAGAATATCGTCAAAGAACACCAATACATAGCGTCGCAACAAATGCTTAAAAATATTATTCATAAAATATTGAAAAGTTACCGATGCATTGGTTAGCCCAAACGGCATCACCAAAAACTCGTAGTGGCCATCATAAGTATGGAATGTTGTCTTGTGAATATCCTCCATTTTGACGCGTATTTGGTGATAACCTGATTTGAGATCAAGTTTGGAAAATATCCGCGCGCCATGAAGCTCATCCAATAGTTCATCGATGTTAGGAATAGGAAATCGATTCAGAATTGTTGCGCGATTTAGGGCACAGTAATCGACGCAAAACCTCCAACTCCCATTCTTCTTGCGCACCAAAAGAACTGGACTAGTAAAGGGACTGACATTAAATCGTATAATTTCGGCCTTCAACATTTCCGCCACCAATGATTCTATCTCAGTTTTTTGAACATAAGAATAGCGATATGGAGGTACGTTAATTAGACCACTGCCTTCCTTCAATGTAATGGCATGCACATTTCCTCGAATAGGTGGAAGACCTAAAGATGTAGCAAAAACATCTGCAAATTCAGTTAGTAAATTCTGGATAGCAAGATTCTCGTGTCTTTTTGGTTCGATCGATTGAACTGAAATATTCAACAATTTAACCATCAACCCACTTTTTCCCTATTGTAATTCCTTAACCATAGTCTTCAGGGAAACCATGGCCTTTGTGAGACTAGGATCTCCCTTAAGTGTTACACTCTTTCCTCCAATCTCGAAAGACATTGTCAGTGCTTTCCAATTGTCTCGTGTTTCTCCCAATGTGGATAACCACTTGAGTCCCACAATTACGTCTGTGCTTCCCAATGGTAAAAGCAAGAAGTCCTCCATTATAGTTAATTCTTGATGTCTCAATACCACTCCTTTACACACACCCATCCCCTTCATTTGCTTCCCAAAGCCAATAATGACTCCATAGTTAGATGTCTCCGGGATAGGTATCTGCAAGGTCTCTACCAGATTAGTAGAGATAAAGTTATGTGTGGCTCCGCCATCAACCAACACGACCACTTCTAACCCATGTACTTCCCCTTTCAACTTCAATGTTCTCGGTTCTAAGAGACCAACAACAGAATTCAAGGACAATTCGACATTAAGCAAGGTTTCCTCTACCTCCCCTTCACCTTTTTCCTTAACCACTTCATCCTCCTTCCCTTCACTCATTTCCCGTTGTGGACAACGGTGGCCAAAATGGCCAAAATGCCACTTCTCGTCACATCTAAAACAAAGTCCCTGAGCTATTTTGGACTAAGCTTCTTAAGGAGTAAGTTTCCTGAATTTTGGAGGTCCAGTTATGCCTTGGGTTTTGATAGTTTCAGTGTTGTGCGGTTTGTATGGTAGCTGAAGTGTTGGAACAGTAGTAGTGGTAGTTTGGTTTTTTGTGGTATATTGTGTTTGGGTTATAAGGCTTGGTCCACGTTATAGTTTTAGTGTCGGTTTTGTGTGGGGCTGAAGGGTACTCCTTTTGTGTCTTGTGGCCGTAAGAAAAACCCAGGATCTGGTTTTCCTTTCAATACGCCTAACTATCTCTATCGTCTCCTTCAAAGATTGTGGGTTTAAAACCAACAACTCAGCCCTTATCTTTTCTTGTAAACCATTGATGAAAACAACAACCATAGTCTCCTCCTCCAATACTCCAACCGATGCTGCCAAATACTCAAACTGAGGTCAATACTCCTCCATGGTTCCAACCTGCTTCACTGCAAAAAACCTATGTCGCGTTGCAAAACCTGCATTTTGAGCTCTTCTCGTGACGAAAATGATTTGATATGCTCCTCAAAGCGTAACCAAGCTTGAGCCTCACCCTTAAAACACACTCCTAATGCCTCAAGTTTGTCTTCCTCCGTCAACCTATTAATGGAAAAATAACGTTCGGCTTGGAAGATCCAAGAATCGGCTCCTTCACCGTCAAACACAAGAAGCTCTAACTTCCTAAGGAACTTATCTTTCTCCAGCAGCTTCTCAGCAATAGTAGTGGTTTGGTTGTTTTGTGGGTCCTGAATGCTTTGGTTATTGGTAATGGTAGGTATTATATTTGTAGGCTCTTTGTCTTTGATTTGATTTTTGATGTGCTGGATTCTCCAAGTTGTATGGAGGGGGGATTGAGTGGGTGGATGTTTGGTTCTGTGTTTGATTTTGGAGGATAAGTTGGATGTTGGCTTGGGTGTCTAGTATATTTTTCTAGTTTTTCTTAAAGCTGAGATATAAGAAGAGTCAAATTGACACTAATATCTTTTACATCTTTGAGTTGAGCAACATATGATTCCATACGAGTTTTGGGATGTAATGATTCCATGTGGCTATTTCAGAAATGCATAGGTGGATCGTGAGCTCTGATACTAATTTGATAAAAGGAAATAGAATAAAATAGTAGAATATGTAAATACTGATGAAACAGAGAAATGCAGAGAAGAATGTCTGATTGTATTAGAATAAAATGTAAAAGCTAACACCAGCAAATTTCATGAGTCTGCCTTTCTCATTAATGTCATCACTCTTTTACAATATTCCTCCCCCCCATCTCTCAATCTCTCTCTACCTATTTATAAAGCTAATTGCGTAACAAACATAAAACAAACTGCCATCCAAGCAATTATGACCCATAACAGAAAGTAAATAACCAACACACACTATATGCGCAATCGTAGCTAATAACCAGCACGCACTCTTTACACAACCTCAATGCTTCTGCATAACAAACTTCCACCTTAGCACATACCTCCTTTATTCATAACAGCCAGATTCTTCTACTCTTTACTGGAACTAGCTCTAGGAAAACCCCTGGGCTTCTTCCTCTGATCTACGAACTTAATTACTGGTTTGCTTGGCCCATCACCTTATTAGGCTTAGGTGTTGATTTCGATTTTCTTGTCCACTTTACTTCAATTGCATGTGGATCTACATGATGTCTAATCAAAGGATAATTGAATTTGAATACCTTGGAGTAGTCAGCTTCTTCAGAATACTTCTGATATTGAGAAGATGAATACACTAGATTAGTATTTGGGAAGACTGTTGAAGTCAAACCATATATTGTCCTTATTTGAGCAGAGCGCATATCAACTTCAATCTGTTTTACAGTTCCTTGTATCCTTTGTATCTCTTTTACTTTAAAATCAAATTTAGGCCCCATATAATGGGCAGAGATGTATTGACGAAGTTCAGCATCAAGATTTTGGATCTGCTATTTGTAAGCTTGATACATCTGTGGAATCTATGTAGTAACTTAATCGACTTTATGTTGTGTAGCAATGTTTTGTTAACTGATTCCATCTAGCTTAGAATCAATCCTCTTCAGAACTTTGTTCTGTGCTACAACATTAGATGTTTGCCAATTTAAAACTCCATCAGAAGGATTTGATACAAGAGTACCTTGTGAAGTGATTCCTATAGCTCAGATGTATGGGTTAAAGATAACCTTCTGTGATTCATCAATAATCCTAGATAATTGAGGAAAGTCTTCCTCGTATGCCCTTAGCATCATACAGGGTATAGGAGTAGGAGTCAAAGTAGGAATAGTAGACTTTGACTGACATGAAGAATTCAGCATCTCATGTAAGGATCTAGGTCGAGATCTGGTGATCTGTTCGAGATGACCTTAAACTATTGAAGAACTATGAGATCTGATACACCCAACTTCTGGATCTGGAAGATTCTCACCCTTCAGTAGATGAGATTGAATTGAGGATAATTTCCCCTCCTTCAGTAGAGGAGAATTATAAGAGCCTGACCAAGAGTTGGCATCATTATCACCCGTCAGTAGGTGATCTGTCCTTAAGCATATTCCAAAGGATGGATGTAGATCATCCTGATATGGATGATAATTTTGAAAAGTTCTCTATCGAGATTTGGGCTTTTTCTTTTTCCTTCTCCTTTGATAATAGTCATCATCGTAGTCACTATCTGTTTCTGGGTTAAGACAAACTTCACAATTGGTCTCACACATAGACGAGTCAATATCCCATATGAAATGTCCACGATGATGGTTGATGTAGACTGGATCTCCACTAGATCTAAAATAATGAACAGGAGGATTTTTACCTTCCGTTTGTGAAGATACGGGCTGGATAGGATGAATCATCTTGATTGTCCCAGATGCAGTAGATAAGGCTCCAGAGGTAGAAGATTGGGCTGGATCTTCTTGGTTGGGCCGTGCGTAGATGGATTTGACACTTCCATCTCTTAGTGCCTACAAAATTGGTGGAGTTATTGTGTGAAAAGAGTGTTGGTGAGGCCCGTGGAATACCTTTTGGTAGTTGGTGATCCATTTAGTTAGCATCAACTTTTCAAGCTCCACTGTTAGTAACTGCTTCGGGATCTGGATGATAGTAGTCTGATCATTAGAACGATCAGCAACCATGTAGAGTGCATTCGAAGTAGAATTAGGAAAGTTGAGGTCCATCATATGATTTTGTAGACGGTAGATCATCTAGAGATATAAGGTAGCCATGACGGCTGACGGATCTTAATCCGCTTTAGTGATCTGTATCTGAACTTGAAGACGTTCAGATAACGTGGGATCATCCAACCTAATGTTGAAATCAGGTGCTATGGTCAAGATGAAACTTCCATTGTTGAGAGTTATCAACAGGGTACCAATCACGGCGTTTTGGTACGTAGTGTAAGCATTGTCGAGAAGAGATATCCTAGGTATTGCAGATATTCCCTTTCTTCGATGAAGAGTAAGAACAAGGCATATGGCTCCAACATGTAAGTGCGTATGGTTCTGCTCTCTCCATAAAAAGATCAGTTCCTTAGAGATCTCGAGCTTTACGTACTGTTCTGTTGTTACAGATCTAAGACCACTTTATTCCAGTTTGGAACTCTGGATGATTTTTTTATAGGCGCATGGGTAATTTCTACAAGATTTTCTATCCTATTTGACAAAACACGCTTTACAAATGACGGTAAACTAGACAAAGACAAAGTAGACGATAAATGAACAATATCAAAAGATTGTGTTTCCATACTCATGGGTGCTCTCTCCCTACTCACTTAGTCTTTACTATAGTGTTATCCCTCTCTTAATACAAAAAATAGCTCTTATACCACAAGGACGTACCTCTCTCTATAGTTAAATGCCAAGCAAAATCTTTCTCCCACTATCACTTAAATATCATTAACATGAACACAATTGTCCTGCATAAATGATACATCTATAAAGCTATATATACTTCTATTATCCATCAATTTATGCAACGGTTTATCCTTATGGTTATTCACCATTCTCATTTGTTCATAATCAACCACTTGTACCCTTGACATGACTTGTAGAAAAATGAGTCTATTCGCCTTTATCAAGCTCTCCCCAGGTGACCTCAGCTAATTAAATGCTTCCTCCTCTTTTCTTTCATCCTCTTCATTAAGTACACTTACAAAGGATGAACGGGATGGACAAACACGAAATTCATCCTGTTCGTCCAATTAATCTAACAGTTCACATCATTTCATTTCACGTGTCTATATATATATTTGCTGACATATTTTCTCTCTCGTAAATCAACTCTCTCACGCGATTCTCTCTCCCTCCTCTCTCAAACCATTCTCAAGGTTCTCTCTTCCTCTTATGGAGTTAAATTTCAGCTAGCCTTAGCTCAAACTTAGGTTTCATGTGTCCAACAAGGCAAGGAAGACCGCCGACATTCCGAGGAAAGCTACTCTCAATATGTTTCTTATGTTGATTATACTTGTTACGCAGCTGATCCTAGTATCTAGCCCTTTCACGAGGGTTGCTGTGAACATCACCTATTAAGGCTAGCTCAAACTTTGGTTTCATGCGTCCAACAAGGCAAAGAAGACCGCCAACATTCTGAGGAAAGCTACTCT
>JAOSBN010177133.1:0-11910 GCA_027563595.1 Erythroxylum suave | reverse complement strand
GGCAGTTCGGGCCAATACACCTAGAAGCTCTACGGAACAGACACGCATAAGCGACCTGCAAGGGACGATGACTGTTACCCCAGACCAAGACATTGCTCATCGACCACGCCGTTGGCTGGCAAAATGATCACGCCATTGCTGGCATCGTGATTCATTGTCCACACTCACCAACAGCACTGTCGGACCCATCGTTTCCTTAGCCCCCCGGACCCGTACCAACGAATCTTACCTCACAGATATCGGCTCCTGCTCACAAACTACGACGCCGATTGTGATACGCATAAAGCAATTTTCACGTCGATGTTGTCTGACAGCTGATATGTCACAACACATGCCTATGTGACGTCCATAAGTCCACTGTGAGAACTCGACTGCCACGTGGGGTGAACACGTTATCGCCCGAAGAAGGATCGATCAGCAGGGGTAGTGATTGGTCGTTCATGACCACGTTGCAACGATTCTCCCCCATCATTTGTCACCGAACCGAGATCCTTGGCCGTCTTGTTCGGTTCTAGACTTTGCGTCGCGGAGCTGATGTGGTACGTTACGGGGGATGCGAACATGCAGGTCCTACCCTGACTTATCACACTCAATTTGGTAGGTGTGCTGCGTGCTGGTGTCCGGAACAGGAACATGGTATCGGGGATACTATGTTATATGCGGGTGTTTTCTCAGGTGAGAGAGAACAGGGGTTGCCATGTGACCCGGGTTCACTCAGGCACTCCAGTCGTTTGTGGGGATGGACACGCGTCCGCTTTGCCTGATTCTCACATCTAATTTCAGTGGCGAGAAGGATTCTGAATGGCATGGTTCTGGCACCATACGAAGACTGCCATTGGAGACCAACGAGACAAGTAGTCGACTGTCCAGATGTAACGAAAGGTAAGGCAAGAAAGCAGTGCGGGCCATAACAGTGATACATACCTGTCATGACGCGGGCTGTTCAATGTATAGATGAAATAACAAATTGCGCTTGCCTATGCATACACCTGTCCATTTTCTTGCGTAAGGCTTCGAATGAACGCCCTAGTATGATGAACTGGCTCACACCATGCACTTGCTTTTCCCATCAATGTGCTCAGACCCCTGCTCAGAATCACTGTGAGACGTAGTTTAAGACGTGCGAGACCGTTACGCCAAGGATATGCATGCAGTGACCGACAGCAACAAAGGTCCTCTGATGCCCATTACTTCTTCATCGCGACCCAGGTTCCGATACCGCTGCTCAGGGACAAAGTCAAGAACTCCTTCCACTCCCGGTCGTCACGAGGCTCGACGCCACTGTACTCCTGAATCAACCTCGCGGTGATGTAGCTGACCAACATCATGGCGAATTCCTGACCGATGCAGACTCGCGGACCGCCGTTGAACGGCAGGTACTCCCAGCCAGGCTTGTTCCTGAGCGAGCCCGTGATCCACCTGTCGGGCTTGAACTCGAGGGCGTCCTCGCCGAACAGGTCCTTGCGGCGGTGCATCGAGTACGTGGCGTAGGTGACGACGGTGCCCTTGGGGACGAACACGGGCGACTTCTGGTCGGGCCCGCCGCCGCGGGGGAGGACGGTGTCGCGGACGGCTTGGCGGGAGTTCATGGGGACCGGGGGCTGCAGGCGCATGACTTCGTTGAGCACGGCGCGGAGGTACTTCATCTCGCGGAGGTGGGTTTCGTTGGGTAGCTCGTCGCCGATCACCTCGCTGATTTCGGCCTTGAGGCGCGCCCAGACCTCCGGGTCGCGCGCGAGTCTGAAGAAGGTGTTCGCTAGCAGTCCGGCTGTCGTGTCGCGGCCGGCCATGAGCAGGTTGAGCAGTTCCGAGCGGAGCGTTTTGTGGTCTTGGGTCAGCTTCATGATTTCTTGGAGGAAGGTGTAGCTCTTTTTCTTCTCGGCTTGCTTTTCCGCGCTGGACATGGCGAGGTTCTTTTGCACGATCTCGTCGGCGAACTTGTTGATGGCTCGGATGCTTTCGCGATATTGCCGGTCTGGGATGAAGTCGGTGATTCTGCCGGATTGGAGGGCAACGGAGACGGCTGGGTGAATGTGTTAAGTACGTGTCTTGGAAGGTATTGGGAGGTTTACTTACTGGAAGTGGTGTAGGCAAAGCCCTTGACAAATTCTCGGGCGGACTCTGTCTCAAGTTCTGGAGTGAGAGTGTTGGTGGACGTGCCAAACATCAGTTCTGTCGAGACATCCATTGAGAGTCTGAAGAACTGTTCCTGAAGATCGATCGACTGAGAGCCTGCATTGGCGAGGACCTTGTTGAGCCGCGTGAAGTGGTCCTCGAACATGGCAAAGTCGGACACTCGCATCTTGTTGAAGTTTGGTCGAATCAATGCTCGTGAGTGCTTCCAGTCATCCCCGTCTCTCGTGAAGATGCCAGGTCCAAAGATTGGTTCAAAGACCTCCCTTCGGCGCTGACCCAGAGACCAGTTAGCGAAATTGGTCGACAGCATTGTTTGAATATTGTCTGGTTCAATGGTAGCCATGACTAGGGAGATGTTAGTCTCGTTGATGGGAAGAACGAGAATTATAGAATAAAGTCTGGGTTCCATGGACAACATGGTATGAGAGTCAGAATAAGATGATACCTTTTTTGTGAAGTATACGAATCTCGACAGTGTTATTTCCAGATGCATAGTTTCGGAGTCTTGCCGCCTCCAGCGTTCTACCCTCTCTGCCAGTCTTGACAAGCTGCCAGATGACATCGGTGCCCAAGAGTTTCCCCCAGAAACCCTTGTGCTCATAGTGATGCGGATCCTCACAACCATTTTGTCGCTTCAGACGTCGGTGTCTGGCGGCGGTGACGAGGCTGTTGGCCCATTGATACGCAACGAACAGGAAGAATGCAACGAACGTAGCAAACGCCACTGACGGCTTAGACTCGGCAAGAATTAGAGCCATGATTGTCACTCTCAGAAACAGTTCTGGGGAAAGAGGTGATTCTGGATTACCATCCGTATAATGAAATGGAGCGAGCGACCCAGAATATTCAACAGGAGATCACTTGTCGATTGGAAATCAGAGGAAGTCATTGGAACTCGCAGTGTTGGTGAGGTCTCTCAGCCTGGTGTACTTGATTTAGCAACAAGGCGTGGTGGTGCCACTCGCACGAGGGGCCACATATAGCGAAACATGAACTCCAGACCATATGGCGTTCGCAGGTTCATATGGTGTCAGAAGTAGTCGCAGGTCACTACTAGGAGGCCGGGGTACTTCTCGTCTGGGGCAGCAGAGGTCGTTGAATATAGTCCAGTGCATGGGAAGATGCAAGAATTTGTGAAGCTGCCGAGCGCGGGAAACGCGAACACGCCAGAAGCGCGTACGGCGCCTGTCGACCTCGAAATAAATCACGGCCCCCCAGACTAAGACAATGTCAGCAATTTATCCCACAACCAAACAGCTCGATCTCCAAATGACCTATGCTAGTCATCGTTCATCACATGGGATTTGTTTTTGCACTACATGTGTCCCACGATTGTTCCCACCAGGACAAGAGAAGGATTTGGCGAAATGGGACCTGCTCGAACATGGTGAAAGTTGCGCTCGACGCCCTCGGCGCCACCGGCTTGTCTCCAACACGTGTTGTTGTCTACAGTGGGATCAAGCTGTAAGCATCACCTCATCTCCGGCAGTTGAGTGTTCCTGCAAAGTGACGTGGGCGTGCACTCTTGCGGCGTTTCTATTGAGTCCAGACAGTTCGTTTCGCCACTGTGTGTAGGTTGACGACTTCAAGATGCGTTGGTTGTCTGTATCTTCATCCAGAACCCTGGTGTAAGAATTGCCTCCCCGGTTTGGCAGACGCAAAGGGTAAATGACATGCAGCCCAGGGACCGGGTCTGGACTGGTTGAGCTCGATATCCCGCGCCGATCTTCACTCTGAAACAGCTTTACGGAAGAGAAGCCGGGATCGGCAGATGATCAGGTGCGTGAATCAGCAGCCCGCCGCCGGAGCTTCACCTTTGTTAAGACGGGCTGGAGATCGCGAGGTGATGGCGAGAGGGCAAGAAACATGATATCTTCGATCTCTACGGGCCACCGGGTTGTCCAACAACATCGAGCCAATCAATTTGGTCGCGGCACTCAACCTCAAAGCCCTCTGCTCGGCTATAGACCACCCTTGTTTGTCCATACTACTTCCAAGTCCACTTGGCTTCGCGTACAGATACAGTGCCCACGGCCACGTTTGATCCCACCCCGGCAGAGCTCGGCGCTCGCATCAATCGATGTTCCACCAATCTCCACCAACTGCCACGTGCGAACGTAGCCTCGAGCACCAAAATTGGAGCCCTATTCTTCACTACGGCGTATGGATCGTGACAGGCACGGTGAGTTGGTGAGAGTACCAGGCTTGTACCAGCCCCAGATAGATGGACTGCCTTGGGAGTCTCGAGGGCTTCTTCACTGAGAAGGCGCCCAACCAGAACACCGGCTGTCAGCAAGGATATCGCAAAGCCGGGGTCTCCACCTGTATGCTGACTGTTGTGCCTCACGTAGCGAAACGGGGCCTGCATGGCGTCACTTAGGCATCTCATTTGTGGTTAGGATCAGCCACGCTAGCTATATATAGTCGCACCAGCAAGCCATTTCGAGAGATGTTAGGATCCTACAGTCATTGGCCTTGAACACTTCCAGCGTTGGCCCCTTTGAAATGGCTGAGTCTATCTGCTGTCTCGCCCCAGCCTGGATTCGCGGTCAGCCAGAGCGTGAACATTACACCCGGGGCCGTCAGCCAGATTTGTTACAGCCTGCCCACAGTCACAGGTAGTACCGAGGACGAGTAATTTCCACACAGATTGACCAACTGGTTTCACAACGGCAGTTTCTATTGGCGCTTCGGACCTATATCCCCCGTCAACTGGGATCCGGTTGGTATGCAACATCTGTACAAGGATAGGTCACAAAGCGCCGGCTGGAAGTCTAATCCTGTTGCCGTACGCGCAACAGCGTTACGATCCGTAAAACTCGTGGGAGGGCAGCCACAATACAGTGTCATAACACCCATCTTGCCCTACCTGCCAGTACAATAGCCTGGTCGACTCGGATCGTCGATGTCGCTTCGGAATTGGTTAGAGCATCCACAGTGCACATCTGCTGCCACTGCTCCCACGGAGAATGCAAGGTTGCCGCGCCCTCATGATCAGCTATTCGTCTCTCGTAAGGCATTAAGCTCGTGTGGAGCCTCCCAATGCTAGGGTTGGCTATGAGTACTGCGGCTAACGTATTCTCCATTAAGGCACGGTTGAGCACATGGTGCAGGGGCGCGGGTGGAGAAAACTTATTTACTCGACGTCCAGCAGATACTTTACCTTTGTCTATCTCCAGGCTGGTAGCGAAGCAAACCTTTGACCAACACTAGTTCTGCAAAATGAACCCTCAGATGCTCGACAGTACTTTCTTCTTCACTGAGCAGGAGTGCCAACGAATCTTCAAGAGTCTCACTGTCCCTAACCGCTCCTTCAATGGGACCTTGCCGTCGAAGGGTGCAGAGTACGAGGCGGGCATAAACGATGGCAACGGACCGGTGGACGGCGATATGTGCTCGTCGTTCAACTTCAACTCACCTCTCTACCATACCGTTGATCACGACCTACACCGAAGTGACCATGGCGAGGTTCCGTTCGCTTTTGAGACGTTATCAGATACGATACCATTGTCAGAGCACAATTCAGACTGGTTTTCCTTAGCATCATACCCTCCGACCAGCATGACCTCTGATGACATGCTGACCTTTGATCCCAATTCGTGGGAACCTTTGGCATCGCACCATACAGCTCCAAGTACCGAACCAATCCCCCAGATGCCCTTTGCCATGGTCATGAACGAAGCCTCGAAGACTCTCTCGCCAGTCACCTTTGATCTCCCTACGACTGACTCAAAGGCCGTCGCTCAGATCCCATTCGACGTCGCTACAATTGAGAGCAGAGAGCCTAGATCCGCTGATCGGCCCAAGTTCGCACGACCCTCAATAACTGCAAACATGAGAAGACATACCGATTCTGTCCTGCCAATGACGGCACAGATCGATAGCTCTGAAGCCACACCTAGTGCTCAGTCTAGTCAAGGTCTCCGACAACAGCGCAATCACTACGTCATTGAGAGGCGGTACCGTACCAATCTCAACGAGAAGCTGAGAGAACTCGATGAAGTCGTGCCCGACGTTATTCCGGATGCTTCCGCCGCTCCAGCTGCAGAGTCGTTCAACAACTCACCGAAGTCCAACGCGTCAGGTCAGCCATCACCAAGCCTCACACAAGGCTCAACACAGTCTAGCTCAAGCTCAATACGGCCATCTCCTTCGCTGGCCAATGCTGCCGCCGCCAATAGCAAGCGATCAGCGAAGAAGAGTCACGTTCTTGACAGGACTCTGTGGTACATACAATATCTGGAGAGCAGGATACAGCACAGTGACGCAAAGCTGTCAACCATGAAGAACAGCATCAAGCTCAGCTTGGACATGCTGATGCGTGGTGGCCAGAATGCCGGCTACCCAGCCATCAATGACGATGGCATCCAGCAGCCGGCCTCGGAAAGAGGATCTGAAGTCAACAATGAGCAGCAAGAAGGTACGCAACGTTCAGACTGGACAAACGATGCCATGAAGCAGTGACAGGTGTGGCGACAAGGCCGCTGAAGTAGACACATCTCTCTTCAATTGGCCGCAAAGATTGCTTGGGTGGGAGTTGGAAAGGATGACAACATGTATTCACGACGGTGCTGGGTTCATCAGCAACACGGCTGCTTTGGCGACTATACAGGCAACATGTGGTGGGTGCCACGACTTGCATCGACAGCGCGGTGGTCAAAATACTTCGGCATCATCTCATCACATATTTTATTGGGCGGTTTAGCGACGTGCATTTGTTCACTGTATAATCTACAATAGTCCATTGAGACTTCATAGCTCTCATGTTTCATGTGATTGAAATTACAACCACGTGTCTTATTCTTTGCACTTTGACGGACGAGGCGAGAGTCGACTGGGACCGTGTGCTCCCGGCTCGGAGAGTGTGGTTGCAACGCTGACGCCATTGACCCCTTGTTGCCGCAAAGAAAATAGCGGTGATAAGCGTAGACGTGTACTGTTGGTACCCGGCATTAGAGAACGGTACTTTCCGACTCATCGTAAAGCATCGATGTTGCTTCGGCGCGAAATGGCTTCACCTGCACCCGAGGCTGCTCGGAGCACTGTGGGAAGCCCTGCACAGGGGCGCCCAGGCGAGGTGAGCGCAGCAAATCATGACGTGGCATCCCCCTGGCGTCACCCTCCACTCTCCGGTAATGTAGTCTGACCCGACACACCCGGCTCATCGTTCTTATCATTGCCATTCTTCCAGGTCAATTGTTCCCATCAGGCCTCATCGAGCATGACCTTATGATTCCACGACTCAAGACTTGGGCGCTCACCGCGTTGCGCAGCAAGCAGCTCCTGTCTCAAGATACCGAGAACTGAAGACTCGTCACTGTCGCCACTGGGATAATCAAAAGTCTCCCCCGCGGATTCGTAGAACAGAACGCTTATACGGATGATCGAGGAAGATGTGTTTACTGCCAGGACTTCATCGAATGACTCAGTCTCCGACCACTCGATCTGCTCAACATCAGCTTGACTCAAAGAAGCAGGCACGGCCAACTCGAGCAGTCTTTACTGACCTTCCGCTTCTCGACCTTCCAATCCAACTGCTTGGCAAGCTCTAAACAACTGTCGAGAGCAATATTGGCTGTCTGGTCAGCTGACCCATTTACAGTCAAACAAGGCCGTCCTTGTGGCGAGATCTTTGCTCCAATGAACGAGCGATCAGAGAATCCGGTAATGTATTGACGACTCTCACAATCGAGGTGCAAGCCTAGCAAATAACCCTTCTTCCTTGCAGCAAGCATGTAAGGTAGTGTAGGACCGAAGCTAGCTCCCGACCCGGCAAGATCATACCCACAGCCATGTGGAACATCTGCATCCTCAATCACCATTGCTTTGATGTCCCACTCACCGGTCATTTCAGTAACAGGTTGCATGAAGACACAAAATATATAACTGTCTGACGGCATGAAAGCGAGCTTGCCACCCGACCCTAACATTAGAAGTCGAAGGTAAACGGAACTCTTACTGTCGTACGATGGCACTCGCGCCATGTTGCTGACGAGCACCTGTCGAACGCACTTGAGGAAGTGTGCATACGGAAGACTCGGCATGCAAAGGGACGACGCGAATGAGTTGAGTCGCTGCCAGTGATCCCGTGGTCGGAAGAGCAAGATGTCTCCACTCTTGTTACGGCAAGCTGAGATGAAGTCAATATCCAAGCGCACCAACTCATGTTCCAGGGGCACCCGGAAGAATTCACCTTTCAAACCATCGAAGACTTGCTGTCCTGAACTCCACATAAGCATGTCAACCAACCGAGGATGCTGATTAGGCATCAGTGTCTGGCACCTACCATAATTAAGGCCTGAGCTTAACCCATCAATCTTTATCCACGGATGATTCACAAGCTCGGGTGAAGACCACGACTCGGCTGAGGCCTCGAAAGTCGATTCGACGTGGGCAGACATCTACGAAACTCTGTCAGTGCTTGTGATCGGTTTGGCTGTATTCGATGTCTTTGAACAAGAGAGGAGTGAGTGCTCTCTGCTCGGTCTGGAGGTTACACTTACATTGCTTTTCGTGCTGGGAGGCCTCTCTGTGTTGCTTACGTTCTGTATTTTCGGATCTGGCCGTAAGCAGCCCAGCAGGTTCCGGAACGCCGACTCCGCTCCACACAACATCAGAACTTTGTCTATCCTGAGTGACGGCCTTTGTAAAGTGACAACAGCGAAATGGCCATCAAAGACGGCAGGGAGAGGACAAGATGGAGTCGTCTGACTCGGCGGACAGCAGACATGGTCTCAGATTATGTATACGAAACAGGCAGTCGTCATATCGAAGACGAGTGAACGGACACAAGTTGAACCCTGACGATCAAAGCCACTATCCCATCATCCTGCACACGGCTTAATATTACCACGTGGCATAGGTCGAATACTCGCACATGAGTCGTGGAGGCGCTGAGAAATACCTCCTCCTACCACTAACCGACCTCGCCGGAGACCAAAGTATGCAGCTTGTGGCGGCCATGTGGGATGCCACGCGAGATAACGCAAGGCCATGCATGGTCTAGGAGACGGGCCGGGTTTTGTGTGTTTCTTTGGCTCCTCCCCAGGACAATCCGAGTGATCTCACTGGTTCAAAGCTCTGGAGCGACCCGGTCGACTATGGAGACGAACTTTACAGATGCGGGAGACATTGAGGCAGAAGGAGTGGCTCTAACGCGGACAAATGACAACGAGGGATGGCCTCGCAATTACAGAGGACGGCTGTTCCCCCCGTCTCACACTCAGCCATTGTCCACTTTTGTCGAAGGAACATACATCATGGTCTTCACCAAGACCGGACAAACATCACATAACCTTCCCTAGCTCCTTACTACAGGTTTGATCGGATAGAATGGACACAGACGCTGAGACCAGCCCCTCAATCTCCTGTTTAGCAGGAGGACCATGGTCACGCTACGGAGAAGCGGCTGTCAGGTTAATCGCTCAGATCGGGGACGATGCGTGTCATTCCCGGCTGCGGGCGGCTTCGGATCTAGATACAGAAGTTCAATATCAGATACGGTCAGCCTCAAGGGGATGTTGTCCCGTTCGAGGACGTGAAGAAACCAACACGAGCAGCCAGAGGTTTAATAAGGAAGGGCAAACGATGGACAATGCTCTGCTGGCGACCTCTGTCCGAGATTCAATGCTCGATCGTCACATCTCATGTGCTTGCGGAAGCAGATGATGCCTGAGAGAAGTGGCTCCATCGACCAGAGAGACTTGCAGCTGATGAGACTGTTGACGCGTGATTGGCATGATGCATGGACCGGGCGGCCAGGGCGGTCGACTTTGGAAACAAATACGGAGACCAGTCCTCGAGATCACCTTCGTGAGACCCTACTGTCGCATGATCTTACTACCACAAGAGACCGACCACCTTGATATCATCGAATATAGGCAAGTATGACGCATGTAAACGCCAGCAAGCTGCTTGCTTCGGAATCAACTCTGGGCATCCTTCCCGTGGACCATCTACTACGCTACAATCAGTCATTGACTTGTCTGGTTGACCATATCATCTACAGTCATGTGGCGTCCTGCGGTGAACGGACGCAGATGTCGACTCCGTCCTAAGGGTGGCATCAAGCGCATGCCTGTGTACGAACAAAGTCCTTCAAAAAGTGGCACTGGGGCTGAAGCTATGCACACCGGCGACTGTATCCTGCGATAAGGTCGTCCATGTCCTGGGAGAGTATCACAGCGATTCACGAGTCTCAATGTACGGTTCTGCACCGCATGGCATCACGTACAAATCACCAAGTCGTCGGTCTAGATTTCTCCCGTTCTACTATCTCTTTCTCGCCGCTCCCGAGATTCCTTGGAAATCCTACTTCTGCCTTGACGATTCCTACGTGCCCGTTCGGACCCCATCGATTAGTTCGAGGCAATCTTTGAAATAAAAGAAGCCCTGCCTTTCTGGTGCTGTGTGCAAAAAATACATGATGCCACTTCAAACCGTGCACCGCAGCAAGATGTTCTCTGAATCCTGTACGCCCGAGCAATTTTAGAGCATGGATGCTTTTTGTGGGCAATGCTCTATGTATATATTTAGGATGCGTCAGCAAGCCTGCTCCGAGTCAAACTCGGTTAGGGTTACGCCCCCGCGTGTGCTGTTGCTGGTGTGTCGTTGGCGCCACTTTTTTGATCGTTGCGCCTGGGCGTGTCGAGTCCGGGCTGAACCGAGTCGGTCGACACGCTGCTGCGTACGTCCGTAGTTCAGACGTCTAGGTCAAGCCACATGGTCCCGGGGGCCAGGTTTGGGGATCCTTTTGCGCCTAACGAGTCGTGGTGGTGCTGTGGGGACTTGACTCTCTCGCAAGCCTCTGGCTGAAACTGAGCTAAGAGGCTCCGTGTGTTCTGCTTTTGGTTTGTGCTGTGCCATTGGTTGCCTTTGCGTGTCGCGCCAGGCATGATGCCTCGAGTGAATACGTGCTGGGCAGTGTTGTGAATACGGACCATCACCGAGTTCTTGCCTGCATGTGTCCCCTCGGGGCGTGACTGTTGGTTCGCTTGTCCACGTGCATGCAGCTGCGCGAGTGCAGGCGCGCTGTAGGTTCGCGCGGGGTTGAGTTGTAGTCACTGTACTGAGGAGTGGGTTTGGCCCTGGTGCTGTGCGGTACATTCACCACCTGCGTCTGGTGACCTGTGTGCTGCATGTGTCTGTCGTTGTCCTCCCGGAGTGATGTGTCAAGGGTCACCGTCGGACAGAGTGGACGTCAGTTGTGCTCTACGTGAGACGGACGACCGGCAGTCGGCGTACCTACACACGCCTGAGTCTTCGTGTTTCCTGAGGCCGATCAGGGACACAACACCTCGGAGCACCGCAGCACATCCCGTGCCGCGACACACTCAACTTCAGATAATCACACGGCACAGCTTACGCGATCAATCAGATAAGCAAACTTGCGTAAAAGACCTCATTATATTGGTAACACGGCCTCAGCTTCGCGCTGAGGGGAGTGGACTAAAATGCGTTACGTAGTATCTATATGCCTCCCCGTTTGAAATTTCGAGTTCTTCCTCCGCGTAACGCCTGTGGTGATGCATTGTGACACGCTTGTGGCACATGGATTGTAGCTGGTCTACAGTAGATGGCTTTCGTAGAGACTGTGGGTTGTGGTTGATTGGTTGGTTCGGTACCGGTGGTGCGGTGCCGCGAAGGTCCGGACGGGTTGGTGGCCGGCAGGAATGAGGATCTGGTAATCACGTTCATGTTCGGCCAGGGTGTCGGGATTTAGTGGGAGGTTGGCGGGTGGTCATTCGCTTGACGAGGTGACCACTCCGTCGGGAC
>JAOSBN010177059.1:0-19701 GCA_027563595.1 Erythroxylum suave | reverse complement strand
CTCAAGCTGCGAAAGCAGTATCAACACACCATACGACTTCGCCATGTCAAACACGATGGACGCTGCAGCAACGTCAATGCCTACACCTCCGTCATCTAAGAAGAGAAAAGCTGCGACCGATACCTCTGAATCCTCGAAAAAGAAGAGGAAGCACGGGAAATCAGAAAATGGAATCTTGACCTCTCAGGAAACGGAAAGCTCGAAGAAGGAGAAGAAGTCAAGGAAGAAAAAGGAGAAAAAAGAAGAAATCGCGGGCGAGACGACAGATATAGTGAAGGTTCCAGATGTACATAATATTGAGCTTCCTGATGCACCCATCGAGCCAATCCCAGCGATTCAAGAACTTACCAACGGGACTGAGGCAACTACCAATGGATTCGACGCGGACGAGATTGTCGATGAGGTCGCTGAAGTCGATGATTCAATATTACAGTCTCAAGAACCAAGTTGCTTCTACGAGAAACGGCTGTCATTACAATTGCCTATTCCTGCTGTATCGCTGGCAACTCCAACATCATCGTTGCTATCATTACACCTCGCGCCGTTATTACTCACATACTTCGCTCCAGCGGAGGGCATCATCCTTTCGTTTTCTGATCCGGTTTTGTCAGCCAATCCAAGTTTTGGGGTCAACCTTGGTTTGCAGCCACCCAGACCCGGCGAGATTGCACGAAACCCACCGGATGAGACGTTTGCCAAGTGCGCCGATGTATTTGGTGTGTGTTGGGTGTTGCTTACTGCTACATTCCTTGTGTTCCGTCCTGCTTCCGGAGACGAGTTGAAAGGCTGGACAAATGTTACTTCGGAAGGATTTGTTGGTCTGGTGAGTTACAACTACTTCCAGACAGCAGTAGGAAAATCAAGAATACCCAAGGCTTGGACATGGGATGGCCCAACGAGGCAGAGTCAGAAGAAAAGAGCTAAGAAAGGCAGACTGCGGGATGAAGATGGTGTCGATGGCAGTCAGGAAGAGATGGTAGACAACCACGAGCCTTCGCTAGGAAATGACATGACAGAAGGCGGATCGGGCTCATTCGTGGGCACGGACGGCAGCCAGATTCCAGCTACGCAAGTTTTCAGGGTGGTGGATGTGGAAATGGTTCCTGGGCATGAGAGAGACAGGTGGACATTACAAATTGATGGATCACTGCTCTCTGAAGACGAGGAAGTGGCTGTGTTGGCCGAAGAGAGGCAGCGATTCGAGCAGGTACAGAACCGCAACCGGAGCAGGTCGAAAACGCCAGGATTGGACATGGAGAGAGCGCCACTAATGAGCGGAGCAGTCTCATTCAGCCGCGACGTGAGTCCATCGTAGTAAGTCTGGATGTTCTGAAATGAGAGCAAATCCAATGATGATATAATGACTGTTTTCGTTCGACGTGTTCGATCATGATGATGTTTACTGGCGCAAGACCTGCTACTTTGGGTGACCTTTAGGGCTCTGCCCATTGGCGCGGCTGCTTCCGTGGCCGGCATTTGGTGGAACTGGCAGCACATGTGAGTGACGACACCCCTCCAACATCTCCAACGTTTCCAGTGGGACGCGTTCGCAGATGCATGACAACACCACTAAAATCCACTGCGACATGAGTTAGGCGCGGAGTTTGTAGGGTATCAAGTCGTAAAGCTGCACTTGGAGGTGCTGTTCCTCAGGCCTCGTGGTCCATTCTATCTCTTCCATGTTCAGCCGACTGTCAATTCGTGCCTTCACTTCTTCATCTGCCCTCTTTACCAGACCTATTTGCAACAACGCTAGATTTGTACAAATTCCAAGAACCTTCTCGTCAACCTCATACATCATGGCTGCCAGAGAGTGGAAGCTCAAGGACCTCACTGGTCTCTCAATGACCAATGGCGACAAGCTCGAAGCTGAAGTCGAAGGCATTGAGAAGGGCAAAGTCATAATAGTCAAAGTGAACGACAAGATCCATGCGCTGAATGCAAATTGTACCCATTTCGGCGCCCCTCTGAAGAATGGTGTCCTGACGCCAGATGGTCGCCTGACGTGTCCATGGCATGGAGGTATACTTGCAACACCTACAGATCTGACGCATTATACTGACTATCTCCAGCCTGCTTCAACGTTGCAACTGGCGACGTCGAGGATGCTCCTGCCCCAGACCACCTGAACAAGTTCGATGTGATAGAGAAAGATGGTGCAGTCTACATCAACGCGCAAGAAGAGGATGTCAAATCTGGTAGAAGGAAGCCAGCCGTCAAGACCACAGCATCCGGAAATGAGAAAGTTGTCGTTGTTGGAGGGTATGTTGACGGTAAACGTGCTGAAGGATCTCATTCTAACACACATCTACTAGTGGCTCTGGTGCATTTGGTGCGGTCCAAAAGCTGCGCGAGCACAAGTTCCCAGGTTCCATTACTGTCATTGGAAATGAAGGTCTTCCAATCGATCGAACCAAGTTGTCCAAGGCTCTCATCACCGATGCCTCGAAGGTGTATCTAAGAGACGAGAAGTGGTACCAAGAAGCTGCAATCTCGTTCGTCAACGACACCGCCGACAGAATTGACTTCGGTGGCAGATTCGTGACAACCAAGTCAGGCTCTTCATACCCATACACGAAACTGATTCTTGCGTCTGGTGGCACACCCAAGCAGTTGCCTTTGCCTGGATTCAAGGACCTATCTGGCATCTTCCCTCTACGCTATATCTCAGACACCCAGGCGATCATGAAGGCAGTTGGTGACAACGGCAAGAAGATTGTCATTATTGGATCATCGTTCATCGGTATGGAAGTGGCCAATGCTTTGGTGAAAGAAAACGAGATCCACATCGTCGGTATGGAAGGAACACCGCTCGAGCGCATTATGGGACCTGAAGTCGGCAAGATCTTCCAGAAGACTCTCCAAGAGAAGGGGGCCAAATTCTACATGAACGCCGAGGTCGACAGTGCCTATCCATCCTCCAAGATAGCTAATGCTGTCGGGATGGGAAGCGTTGGTGGTGTCAAGCTCAAGGACGGTACGTCCTTGGATGCGGACCTGGTGATTCTGGGTATTGGTGTCGCGCCTGCCACCGAGTATCTACAGAACAACGACGACCTGAAGCTCGAGAAGGACAAATCTGTGGCAGTGGATGAGAACTTTGCAGTCAAGGGCTTGTCTGATGTCTACGCCATTGGCGACATTGCAACCTACCCATACAAAGGCCCAGGTGGTAATGGCAAGCCGGTGCGCATCGAGCACTGGAACGTGGCACAAAATATGGGTCGATCAGTAGGAACCCGTATTGCAGGTGACAAGCCCATGGATTTCATCCCGGTGTTCTGGTCTGCGCAGGGCGGACAGCTACGATACTGCGGTCACACTCCCGAGGGTTTCGACGAACTGATCCTGAAGGGTGAGCCGGAAAACTCGAAATTCACAGCGTACTACACCAAGGGCGACGACGTGGTGGCTGTTGCAAGTATGGGTATGGACCCAATCATGGTCAAGTGTGCTGAGTTGATGAGAGCTGGCAAGATGTTGTCCAAATCAGACATTCAATCCGGCAAGGACCCGTTGAAGGCGTAAGTGGGTTGTTCCACCTCGCAGGTCATTCGTGAACTTTATTCGATGGGATGTTGACAGACATTGCGACGCTGGGCAGAAAGGATAAGAACTCAGGCCAAAAACTTATGACCTACTTCGACGTGTAAGCCTTCTAGCATTTGGCCTGCAA
This sequence comes from Erythroxylum suave, assembly GCA_027563595.1. Lineage (NCBI taxonomy): Eukaryota > Viridiplantae > Streptophyta > Magnoliopsida > Malpighiales > Erythroxylaceae > Erythroxylum > Erythroxylum suave. The sequence continues at coordinate 16,025 of JAOSBN010177059.1, read as the reverse complement.
TGAAAACGATGACCTTTAAAGGTTTGTGTGTTTCCTGTCTTTCAAGCGTAGTCATGCTCGTGACCGAACGTGTTACTTTACCAGACGGCGTGATTTTAACGGCGTCAATCCTCTGAAACAATGTTCAATCTGCCCATCGTTGAGCCTTTGCATCAAATCCGATTACATCAAGATCAACGTTGAGTTGCTTGAGCATCATATCGATCGTAAATGACTACACACACCATTAGGATGGAATTTGAACAGATCTGCCTGTCTAGCCTGGGTGGGTGGACAGGGAACTGTATACTTCTACGAACAAAAGTATGTCACGGTACCATGGTTAGTGCAATTGGGACAGCAACTCACATCGTCATCTTTGTCATTCGCAAAGGGCTCGGTCTGGTGCAGCCCGTACTTCTCGGACTCGGCCCTCGCTTCCTCCCTCGCGATGTCGAGCTGTTCCCTCTGCTCGTCGGTCAATTCGTCCTCGTCGAACCCAGGCTCATCGGTCCACGGCGACTCCTCCGGCGGCTTCATGTACCGTTCGCGCCAGATGCCGACGCCACCCATGCAATTGACGCGGTCCTTGGCCGTGGAAAAGAGTTCTTCGGCTGCGTCACGGGAGGCGGCTCGCCATTTGTTGATGAGGCGCTCGAGGTCATCGTCCTGTTTGGACCGGGTGATTTTCAGGGCTTGGGTGGCTGTGTCGAGTGAGGCAGTCAGGTCTTTGAGTTGCAGGGTCAATGCGCTGTGCTGTTTTTGGAGCGTGATGTAGTTCTCGTCATTGATGGAGGCGCGTCCTGGTAATGGTCGGGTGGGAGAGGAATGAGTCGATTTTCGTTGCAGACTGTTTAGGCGTGTTAGATGTGTCGTCGAGGTCACGCTTCGTGTCGAATTGGATGTTGTTCGGCTGTAGTCAGATGGTACTGGAGTGGTGGTATTGGTGGCTGCCTGTAGGGATTGGTCATTCTGCTTGTCGGGCGAAGGCTTCTCCTTATTCAGGTCTACGTGCAGGGGAGAGCGAAATGGCTTGGTTAGAGCGGCTGCAGCATCATCCGTACGCCTGCGCTTGGAGGGATGCATGATCAGGAGATCTGGCCCGTGATCGAGGCTAGGTGTTTGGAGTGGAGCGCTGAGTGCGTAGATGGCGATGATTACGTTTGGCCGGGAAAACTATGAAGTGTCTGAGAGGTGCATTATTGTGGTATTACGGTCAAGGTGACGTGATAGGCGACAAGTGTCAATTGCGTGGATGAGTTGGGCGCCGGAAAGGTAAAAGACGCGAGGTAGCAGCAGCAACAGCAACAGTGTGCTGGGAGTGATGAGGGAATAATTGGCATGGCATGGTGATTGACCGCTGCTACTGCGGATTTGCTAGTGCAGTGGCATAAGCAGGAGAAACAGCAGAAGTGGTATCGGCCGGCATAGGCGCGTGAAACAGATTTGGTGAAGCGGACGGGAGGTGGCAGCGATGGGATGGCGACCGGGCAAAATTAAGAGGAGTTTCGCCTCGTACTCGAATCACTGTGGGTGGTGGGTGTGTGTCGGTGTTCTTGTCTGACACCAGGAGTAGGCGATCAGAAGGAGGAGCGCGAGATGGGCCAGACGCAACGAGATTCGCTCGACGTGATGCAGGTGCCCTTGCTTGATTGCTCGCAGACTGGCGGCCGCCCAGCAGCGCCCTTGCCCCATGCGGCATGGTGGCGTGCCGGAAGTGTGAGAGGCAGGCAATTTCGCTGTACTCGAGGCAGGTTTGCCGCGTCAATGAGGCATGAGCGGGTCCGTCTGGGTCTGGAGAGTCTCGCTTGACCATCCGCAGTTTACGGATGCTCTGCGCTGCGCTGCGCTGCCAGCTGCTGGTCTCAAGGAACTTCTTTGCCAGAAAAGCTGAGTTTGCAACGCGCACCATCCCAAGCCATGCGATTATCCCCCATCATCGTCGAAACCATGCCCCCGTCATCCAACACGCTTCACCCTTTCTTTCTCTGCTCTTTACCACCTCACCACCACCATCACCACCACCCTTTACCACCACTGCCCTAGATGCACAGCACGCTCTACAATTAATTCCACCCTCACCACCTCACCGGACTCGTCACCACCAGCCGCCCCCTTGCCGCCTTCACCGCACCACAGATTTTCGCCGGCCACGCTGCCTGCCCCCGTGACAGACACACCACAACACCACCTCACCAACCACCACTCTGCCTGTCTTACCGGAATCTGGTCGAGCACGCCGCTGGCCCGCGCTAATATCGCGCCGAAACAGTCCTGTCAACTAAACTACACAACACAAATCGTCTGTCTCAGTCGCCGCCATGCCTGCCTCACCAGCAGTAAATGGTCGATCTGACAAGTCAAAAACCAAATCCAAAATAATTGTGCTCAAGCTGTCTCCGACCTTGCTTCGCCAATTCGTTCCCAAAGTAGAAACCAAGTCAGAATCGCCATCATCAGCATCACCAGTCAATTTCGCAGAAGAGCCGTCGCTATTAAAGCCTACATTACCAAATGATGCCGCTTCAGACAGTAACTCGACCCCAGCACCTGGCCAAGACGCTTCAGCATTGTCCGATGGCACAAAGAAGAGAAAAGGTCCTGGCGGACCAAGGAAATCAGTGAATTCTGGCATCGATACCATGCCAAAGCCTCGAGGCAAGCCAGGCCCGAAGAAGAAACCTAGACTGTAAGTTCGATTCTTGCTCCTCGAATTATTACCTTCTGTTACGATAAGATATACTCGATATACTAACTTGCATCCAGGGAGGATGGCACCATCGATCACAGTGCAAAGCCAGCTGTTGGCGTCGCTGCTGCTCACAAGCTTGGACCCAAAGCTAACACAGGCGCCATCAATGCCGGCTTGCGAGCGCTCGACAGAACTGGTACACCCTGTCGGAAGTGGGCCAAGAGAGGCTTCCAACTCAAAAGCTTCACAGGAATCATGTGGGAATTGCCATCTTGGAAAGGTGGCGAGAAATCAGCACTATCACGGGATAAGGATACCGATTCCACTAGCGAGAACAAGGATGTCTCTATGCAAAGCAGCAGCGATGCCAAACCAAATGGCAGTGACGTTGCGATGAGCAATGTTGGTGATCAGCCAGATGCCATGGCGGTCTCAACGCCTGCAGCCAGTTCGCCAGCTCCAATACTTGCATCCGCCGCCATCGCTGCTCACTGACAACAGACCATCAACCACTTCAGCCAAAGAATGCTACTATCGATGGGCTCAAGAGTCCAGAAATTCTCAGCATCATCGGCGATAACGTTTACCACGAACGGGATTTCTTTGGAAATTTTCGCTGGGTGATAGAAGTGCTCTTCGCCCAATCTTCTATTTCCAGACAAAAATGTGTTATTAGAATTATTACCATGCTACATGAGCTGCTTCACTGCACAGACACAGACACAGACACATACATCGAATTCGAAAAACACTCGGCGTTACGAAATGGATCTAGAGGGACTGAGTAACGGCGTTCGGTCCTGGCATGTCTGGGTTTCGAGCATAACACAGGAGGAAGTGATCTGTGAGCGATGTATGGGCTGGAGCTTTTGTTGCAGAAGGACTTTCTGTCAGCAGCATTACCAAAGCGTTTGCTCGTGCTGTCTTGCCGCCTGTCACCTTTTTCCAGTGCTCAGGAACGCTGACAGTTTGCATGAATGTATTTGTAGTATCGAATCAGAATAGATGATTTGCAACGCATGAAGGTGTATCTGATACTTTGGTAGAACTGAAGTCTTTCCGCATGCTTTGCTCGTGAAAAACACTTTGATCTCTCATCAGTTTAGGCTGTCCTGATTTTCTGCTAAAGTTGGTAGGTGTACGGAGCGTAGACCAACACGTAGCTTTGCTGTGTCCCCGCAACGGGGACGCTCTTACCTACACCTCGAGCCACGGAGATAAAGGCAGCTGACAACTCAATAAAGGATACGATTCTCACGTGAAGTATTGCATTGACTGTTGCCTCTTCTCTTTCCCCCATTCCATATACATGCCTTTCGGTAGCGAGCATGTTATGCTGGTCGAGTCGCGTATCAAGTGTGATTCGCTTATTATCAGGTAATCCATAGTCACTTCCCACATTGACCGTCCATCACGACATCGAAACCGAACCATCCTTCCAACTCTATCAACCACCTATAATCGACTACTTACGCCCAGAAATCTCCCGTTGGAGAATCCCAAAGCTGAAGTTTCCGCAGTCACAGCAAAGAAGAACTGCAAGTTGATATGACAGACGGGTCCTCTAGTAGTGGACGGCCAGGCTCGTTCGGTGCTGCGTCCGGCAGCAGTAACGTACCTAGGAGAATATCGTATGCTTCAGTAGCATCTGGAGCAAACGCTCAAAACTCCTCGACCACTTTTCGATCAGGCACATACGCACACATGGCTACAACAACGCCGAGTGGCCCCTACGCGCAGGCCCATTCTGGAGAGGTTCAGACGAGAAGATCTTCACAGGAGCAAGACTCTGTAGGAGGATACAGAAGACAATCGCAGCTACCATCTTACTCTAGAAAATATTCAGGTTTGCCCACGCCAGGTGCAAAACAGAGCAATACTTCCTTTTTCATACCCAGTTACTTGAAGAGTTCAAGATATGCTGCTAAGCTCAAAGAGATGAATGTACAACGGCTCAGGAATGAAAGAGAAACGAGATCTGGTCTACACTCTGGTGTCTCTTCCGTCAACCAGAGCTCAAGCAGTGTCAATACCCATAGAATTGCGCCCTCGCATCGTGGGATGACTTATGAAGTGATCGAAAGTAATCCACCAAAAGACGAAGATCACATTCTTCCCCTACCTTCGAGATGGAACGAACAAGACAAATACCCTGGCTTAGAAATTTCTCCCGATGGTCTTGAGGTCAAATACAACGGATCAGCGCCAAAGTCTGATGTGGAGGCGGCTTCGGTGCGCGCAGACTATCCAATGCCGCTTGCAGCTGGGTATTACTATTTTGAGGTTGAGATAAAATCGAAAGGCAAAGATTGTGCGGTCGCGATTGGCTTCTCTACATCCAAAGCATCACTGGAACGTCTACCTGGTTGGGAGCCTGATTCATGGGCATTTCATGGTGACGATGGAAAGACTTTTTCAGGCGAGCATAACGGGCGACCCTATCATCAAACCTTCACTGCTGGTGACATAATTGGTTGTGGTATCAACTTCACTTCTGGGCAGACTTTCTTCACAAAGAACGGAACGGACTTGGGTGTTGCTTTTCGCGAAATGAAAAACGTTAAGCCTTTCCCATGCGTGGGTATTAAGAAATACTCTGGAGCTGTGGTCAGGGTCAATTTCGGGCAAGAACCATTCCGATTTGATATTGACGGTAAAGTCGATCGCGAGAGAGTGACCATCGAAGATCAGATACGAAGAACGAAGACGCATACGTTACATTCTAATCTCGATGAGACCTCGCTTGTTCAGGCACTTGTATCACAATTCCTCACACACGGAGGATATGTAGAAACATCGAAGGCTTTCGAGGAGGAACTGAAGAAAGAGAGAAGATCTTTGGGTCACCAGATCGAAGGTACAACCTCGTCCGTCGCCGAGGTCGACTCAGCCCATGCTTCCAATCGTCAACGTAAGCTCGTCACTTATGAAATATCTATGTAGCTGACATGAGCACAGAGATCCGACGAGCAGTCTTAGCTGGAGATATCGATGGGGCTTTTGACCTAACAAATAACTATTACCCTGAAGTGCTGCAAACCTCGCCCGAGATTGCTTTTCACCTAAAATGTCGCAAGTGGATAGAACTCATAAGCAAAGCTGCTGATCTACGGTCACGTCAAAGCCTTACGAGCGAAGGTCAGAGATCTGGTAAAGCGCCTAATGGGTCTTCGAAATCCTTGACATCGACACAAGCTGTGGAGGACGTGTTTGATCAGCAAATGGAGCTTGACGAAGTCCAAGCCGCTACAAATGGCACTGGCAAGGCATCTGAACTCGCCACAACAGCTGTCCCCGATACTGACATGGCTTACAATCAACTAATGAATCAGGCAATGGAGTACGGCCAAATTCTGCAGAGAGAGTATCGAGACGAGAGGAATGGCGAATATAACAAGACCTTGCAGGACATTTTCAGCCTCATTGTATATGATGAGCCAAGGGACAGCGTGAATGGTTATCTTTTGTATTTGGACGGCCGCGTCAAAGTTTCAGAGGAACTGAATAGCGCGATATTAGGTCAGTTGCAAAATGTTGTTAACCAAATGGCAGTGAACTTTTAAGGCTGACCCGCAACCAGTGATGCTTGGTCGTCCTCCAACAGCCGCACTCGAAAATACATACAAGCAAACCGAAGCGTTGATCGACATGTTGAGCACCGAAGGCGGTCCAGCCTCGCTCGTCAATCTACGAGCAACTTTTGAACAGCGTCATGACAGTGATTAACAATTGCGCTCTGATTCAAGTATCGAAGACGCGCAATGAGGGTGCTTGCTCGAACATTAGAGATTGGAGTATTCTGATAGAATTGAGGACACAGGAACACAGCAGTCTACATTTTATGACCAGGGTCAACGAGTCAGGGAATCTGTTGCACGAATTGGTGTCGAGGATATTTTGTTCATACACTCCATGCATGGTGCTGCTGAGAGTCACAGTCTTTATGGCTGCATCGGCTCGTGGGACTCTATTATTAGTGTTATAAGAATGGAAGGAATTGGACTCATAATATTACTGGGAGCGCACTCATGTTCCAAGGAGTGGTCTATAGGTTGGTGTTTCCGTCCGCGCAGAACTTCCTAGAAATCATGAACATCGTTCAGAAACCGCGACCACGGGCTCAGACCAGTGTGGTACAACTGTGCCGTGCAAAGTATCTTATTATTACTGCAGTGTAATTTTCAACTTGCGTTTTTACATGTAAAACCAAGTCAACGTAAGACTTCGAGTCTTTCCTACACAGTGATGCGGTTCAGGAGCATGTCTAAGCCCTGCCACCTTACAGGGGGTCGTCATGTCATTAATCACATTGACTTCGTCAAGATCATGAGTGCAGAACAGAGGAGCGTGGGCATCGGCATTCGTGTGCATGGATTAAAAGTGAGGCTAAGATTTTGCTTGAGTTTGAGAGTATCTCAGTACACGGCATCGTGGGATGTTCGGTCGGACTGCGTAAGCGGTGTGAGCCGGTCTTGTGAGCTTCGCTATGGAATGAGTTGAATGAACATGATGGAAGTCAAGGGGTGGAGGTTGCGGCTGGTCAACTTGCCTGACACGTGGTAGCAAAACATGCATCTGGATCAGGCATGTTGAACACGCAGACACTGCATGGGCTAGCAGTATGATGAGCACCATGTAGCGGGAGGAATGTACAGATCGAGGTGGTGCCGCTTGCGAGCCTCGAACGCGTCTGGAAGACATGTACATCGTGCGCAAACTCACAGGCACATGTTTGTCGAGCTTCATGTGAGAGAACAAGAATAACAGTAGCACTCACCATCTCCTAGAAATGTCCAGACCTCTTGCATTCATCACATGGGGACGCCGAAAAAAAAAATCATCGTTTACCAGCACCACTTGAACCCCCCTCCCTACGAGTTTCTCCTAGATCCTCTCCCAGGCTAACTCTGCAGTCGCAAGCCGTCTCCAGACTCTCCCGCGGTGCACGTTTTCCTTGCAATTCCCTTATGAGAAGGGCTCGCGTTATGAGCGCGGTGTGGGAATCGTGAGTACTGTGTGACGGGCGGCTGAAACCATTGAGCTATATGCACCGGGCACCAGACCGCGCTCAGTATGAGGAGAGTGGCACTGATGGGTGAATTGTTGATGCAAGTTTGAGCTGCTGCGGAATATATGTGTGAATCTTGGGCGTTGCCGTGGTGAGGGTGTTCAGGTGGGAGATGTCGTGACGAGGCTGGGGCTGCACTGTTTGCGGGTCTGCAGTTAAGGTTAGTTTCTGGTTGCACTCTGAGTGCATGATCGGTAAAGCGTCTGTGTAAACCGCCCTCGCATCGCTTTTATTTCTCTCTGCTTGTCAGCGTCTCGATGATATACCACACCCGTGATTTCTTAGACAGGGTTTGGGTACCTTGATCGGGCCACAAAATGATGGCGTTCAGTCAAGGAGGACGTATCGGTCTGACCTTCATCATCCACGGATTAAATCACAAGGCGTGATATTAGTGAATGAACACGAAACATTCAGCACTGCAGCCTATGACCATAGTCAGCATTGACAAACGATGAGTTAGTTCGGAGATCGGAGCCACCGACGCAAAGATTGCTGGAGCCGCGCCTCTGGCAGGCTAGGCTCTGAGACTTCCAACATTCCTACTTAGTCGACAGCACGAGATTCAGCTGAGCAAAACCTAATGCGTCTTCCCCTGAAGCCAGTCGTTGGCCTTGCCAGACCTTTGCGCGGCTGATCGATACAAGCAAGCGCAGCTTCATCGCGGTGGTCACTGATCCTAGTGCCTGCAAGTCTTGTTGATTCAATGAAGCGAAGAACACCAAAAGCTAAGAAGGAGTAACAAGTCAAGTTTCAGCACTTCAATCTGGACTCAACGAGATCTTGATGCTGAGTCAGACACAGGACGGCGTCCCTGGTCCACCCAGAACCTGGCGAGCGCTCCCCGACACGGAAAGCTCATTCAACCATCCGGAATGTCGAGACTATGCCTCTTGATATAAGAGAGAAGGTAGTTTTCGAGGGGTTTCGACTTGATCGATCTCGATCACTGCCTGGTGGCTACTTCAATCCAACGAATAAAGAGATGTAGTTAGAAGCACACAGACAAACCTTCGAGACTAAGGTATGTTGTCTGTCCAGATAGCTGTGAAGGAACTGGCCATTGTGCATGCTCTAAGCATCTGGCAGCTGTGGACTCCAGAACATGAGGGAGGTAGTGAGGCAATCCATGGGCTGCATGTCAAAGACTGCAATACCAAAGAGACATAGTGAATTATACATGTCTGATATCCTAGATTGACCGAAAGAAAAATTATTTGGAACAAGCCTTTTACCATTCCGCTGCTGCGTATGATGATGTTCTGCCGTGATGCTAGACCTCATGTTCAAGCAAGGTTTTCCGAGCACCACGTGACATGGTGTCCAACCACCTTTCTGCCGTGCGCTCGTCCGCCCTCTGCTTCATATTCTTTACATAGAAATTTCTTGCAGAACAAACGGCAAATCTTCTTCCATATTGCGAACGCAGCATTTTTCGGCCCACTGTTGCTCTCGTGAGTGTATCGAGGATACTGTACAACCTCAGACTTACCCATACCACTGGACAAATTTTCGCAAGGGTCTGCCTGCGCACCAGTATCTCCATTCATACCTCTGACTCTTCGAAGTGAATATCCTACCACAACTACCATTCTTAATAAGCAGCATTCCAATTGTTATTCAAAATGTCAGGTCTTGATGTAGAGGCTCTCCTCGACCAAACCGCTGCGAACAGCACCAACGGCACGCACAAGGATGATGATGACCGTCATCGGGATGACAGATCAGAGCGTCGCGAAAAGGACCGGGAGAGGGACAGGTCACGGGACCGTGATCGAGATCGTAAGCGAAGAGACCGAAGCCGCGAACATCGACGTGACCGAGACGACGAAAATGTGAACAGTCCTAGAAGCGATCGCGGCAGCGTGAGTGGCAGCCACCGAAATCGCAGAAGGAGCCGCAGTCGGGAGGATAGACGTTCGAGACGTGACCGAGATGACGATGGACACCGAGGAGGCGATTTCTATCGTAGACGTTCAAGATCACCTGAAGATGACCGTTACTACAGACCAAGCCATTCTGGACGTTCTCGAAGAGACGATACTGACCGACGCGATCGCGATAGAGATAGAAATCCAGACAGAGAACGCAAGCGGTCGCCAAGTCCGTCGAAAAGGAATCGCGTCAAGACTCCAGAACCACAACTCACTGAAGATGAGCGCGATCGGAGGACCGTCTTCGTGCAGCAGCTTGCTGCTCGCTTGCGAACCAGAGAATTGAAGCAGTTCTTCGAAAAGGTTGGGCCAGTTGTGGAGGCTCAGATTGTCAAAGATCGCATTAGTGGCCGGTCGAAGGGGTAAGTTGAATGGCGTACACACAAATCTACTCTACTAACAGTTGTTAGGGTCGGCTACGTTGAGTTCAAAGACGAGGCATCTGTCCCACTTGCTATCCAACTGACTGGGCACCAGTTACTCGGGATTCCGATAATTGCACAGCTCACTGAAGCAGAAAAGAACCGCCAAGCTCGAAATCCAGAAGCACCAAGCGGCAATCACAATTCGATTCCTTTCCATCGTCTTTACGTTGGTAATATTCATTTCAGCATCACCGAGCAGGACTTGCAGAATGTTTTCGAACCTTTTGGTGATCTTGAATTCGTGCAGTTACAGAAGGAAGAAGGCGGTCGCAGCCGTGGATATGGATTTGTTCAGTATGTCGGAGATTTCAGCTCCTTAGTAAATCTGCTAACATTTCCAGGTTCGGTGATCCTGACAATGCACGAGAAGCTCTAGAGAAGATGAACGGGTTTGACCTTGCAGGCCGCCCTATTCGTGTCGGCCTCGGCAACGACAAATTCACTCCTGAATCCACTGCTAACTTGATGCAACGCTTTCAGAGCCAAGGTCAACAATATCAAGGGTCTTCCTTCTCTGGTTCGGGTGGTCGAGGCGCATACGCAGGAGGATCTGGTGGAACCTTTGACCGTGCAGGTGGTCGTGATGACCAGAAGGGTGCTGGTGGTGCCAGTGCTCTTGATGATACTGATGTTGCTGGTGTCAATTTCAACAACTACAGCAGAGACGCATTGATGCGCAAGCTTGCCCGAACGAATGATCCAGAACCTGAGACCAAGAAACCGACTGTCAAGGAGAGCAAACAACTACCCATCGCTGTCAATCAAGCCAGCAGATGTGTCCTTCTTCGAAATATGTTTGACCCTGCAGAGTAAGTGTCTCTCTGCCAAATCCCCGTATCTACACTAACGAACTTCACAGGGAGGAAGGCGATGTTTGGATCAAAGAACTCGAGGACGATGTCAAAGCAGAATGTGAGGACAAGTACGGTCATGTTGTCCATATTGCATTGGACCCTAACACACAGGGCGACATTTATTTGAAGTTTGACCGTGTCCAGGGAGGCGAGAACGCGATCAAGGGCCTTAACGGAAGATTCTTCGGTGGCAGGCAAATCAGCGCACAGCCGGTTGTTGATGCCGTTTACAGTAGTTTGTTTTCGAGAACCAAAGCTCTCTGAGTGCTGATTCTCGGTCAGCATTCCAGGCATATGACTGTTGTGGGACAGAGAGAGCATTAACGTATCTTAGTGCTTGTGCTACGCTGCACATATATGGTCTTCTTGTCGATGCTGGTAGGTTTATTTCAATTAGCCCGCTGCTTTTATGCTCTTGTGATGAGTATAAGCTTGCTGTCGGCTTTCAATGATGGTTGACAAAGCTGCATCTGTTGTTTCCAGTCCTCATCTTGATCAGTAGTCCTCTCACTACTTTCTAGATTCCTCGATAGCCATGTTCTGCGAGTCCATGAGCTTTCGCCTCCATGTTTTTGTTTGCAACGGCTTCACAACTGAGCTTCCAATGTGAAAGACAACGAGTCAAAGCCACTTCATTGTCTCGATACAATTACCTGTAGTTTTCAGAATGCACGGACCAGGACTCATTGACGTTGTCAGATAGTTGTCTCACACTGTCAGCCACAGCAGACAATAACCTTGTAGGGAAATCCTTCCCTTCTTCACAAGCACCTTCGTGCTTTGCAATCTTATTTCTGTTTCGTTACTGCTGACACTCTGTGGGTAAGACTGTCTGTCGGCAAATCGCGGCTTGGATATGTGCAGAGAAACTGATCGAGTCGGACTATCGAAGATGATGACTCAATTGACATCAGTTTCTTTGGTCTGTCTGCATCAGCACAACAGCCTGGTCAACGGAGTTAACGAAGCATTTGACAGTTGACATACATCGTTACCTTGACCTGGCATGATCCTTCCTTACACACCCGGAAAGGGCTGGGATGTACGACCTGACTTCGAGGCTGCAAGTCGTTTCGACAGATCCTCACAGACCATGAACGGCATGTACAATACAACATATTCTAAAGAGCAGTTTCACATACTTCAACGTTCCGATATAGGCTGGCAATAAGTACAATAGAATCAGCATTTGTCCCCAGTGTCACCAATCATCTCCAAGCTCTCGGCGCATGATCATGCGTCTCTCACCCCTGCCAAAGGATACTCTGGTCACAGAAGATGCCGGAACACCTGTCTACATACGACTTGATACGCAGCACGATGTCATTGACTGCGAAAACCTGTTCATTGTCGTTCAACCGCCTAAACGGGCTAGGTTGACTGCGAAAATATCCTACTCCCACAATAGAACGAATCTTTTCCAACTCCTTGAACGACATCACCTCCTCTACCCTCCCACTTCCGTCCGCCTACTTCTACGTTGATCATCCTTATCCTGCCCTTCGGGTACTTGATCAGCTTGAATGACGTAATGTTTATCATTTTTATATATGTTTTTTTTAATATCCTGATCAGCACCGCCGTGGTACGTGATGACTTTACCAAGAGCTGATAAAGAACGTCGTGTGTATCCAAGCTCTCATGTTTGATCTGTCTGTATGACAATACTTCAGAGCATGCTCACTTGGATCATAGACTGACGATCATGTCGAGAACTATCATACTGACATCTTTGACAGAGTAGAGATCCAATCACACCTAGTTCCGTCCCAAGCCCAGCATACCCAAGGGCAACGTGACAAGCTGCTGTGCTGGGTGGGAGATACCGAGAAGCTGATTAATTTCTACAGCACTCCTCCAGCAACAAAAGCATTCGTACAGTCTCACCTTGTTCATATTATATTCAGGTTGCTAATACTGAAGAGGCTTCACGCTGTCGTCTTGGACTTTTGTGGGTTGAAGGAGAGGAACTACCTTGGTGAGCAGACCGACTTGTCCGAATTGTGCTTTACTTACTTTGACAGGTGTTTGGTCTGTACCTTTCTCTCTTTGCTACCTCTCCTCTCCTCCACACGCCATCTCTACAACCATCTAGACATTATTCCAACTTACTCGAGCTGCCTCTGCCCCGGCCTCTCAAGCTACACCGTGATTCCTTTCGACTGTTGGTATGATACATGACTTGCCCATTCGAGGACAACACCTGTTATCATACAGCCAATATACAGGCCTGTTCGAACAACAGAACATCTTATGGACTGCACAAAAAGTCAGGTCATGAATCCTGGAGCTTTTGAGTTCAAGATTTAAGCACTCTGATCTCAATTGATATCGGAACTCAGACCAGCTTGGACATCCAGTCACGGTCTTCATCCTCCCGCAACCAGGCCATTAAGGCAAATCTGCACTTAGTATCGTCGTAACAATCCTCGACAGAGGGACGTTGCTGCTCAACTCAAGGCCAGTTCCTACCACTCCGGAGCGGTCACCGCGGTGAAGTGCAAGTGAGAGTTAGGAAGTATCCCACAGCCTGATCTTTCCTATGAGCCTCTGCTCTGCATTTCTCTCTCAATGTCAATCCATAAATACGTCCTTCTTGCCTTTGTCACATAAGCGGTGCTGGATAACGACTCATCATTGGCACAGGAACCTCAACGGCCCTTCTTGACTGTCTTGATCGGAGGCATCACAGCTCAAATCACCTCAGGAGAATTCAACCCACCTCTCGTCTCCGCTTTCTAGATCAAAATTTATCAACTTGATCCTGTCGCCCGATCTTAAAGTAAGTGACAACCCAAAACCTACATTTTTCTAGACTTCGAATGGCAAACAATATCTTTAAATCACAAAGCCTCACTGGATCAGTCGCAGAAGTTGTGCTGAATACTGCAACACAGCTCTTGGCCCAAATTTACTACTGGGTTGAGTCAGTCTCGACTCTGTTCTGTGCCCAGAAGTTGGCTCGAATTGGACCAAGTCGGCTTTCACAATTCTTGTGGATCCAGACCGCCTCATACCTTGTTGCTTACATTATCTTATTTCGTGCCCTGAGAACACCACGGCAGCCTTGGCTAACAGCTTTGCAACAGGCGCACAGCTCTTTTTTGATCGAACAACGTCGATACTTTCCTCAACACACTTGGTAAGCAGCTCCTGCGTACATCTTCTTCGCTCAGTCCGCACCTGTGTTTGCAAATTTCCATTCTGGTACACTTTACCTGCTCAAATCCTCTATCAAACCCTCAAAAACGACCTCAAGAGATGGACTACCATGGAGTCGCACAATCCACTTGGTTGGCTTCCTCAAAGAATCCTTCATCACCCATTAGCATCGCAACATATCGTACACCACAATCACCAAGTACCATGTCGAACCTCATCACGCTTGCACCAAGTGCTCAACGACCACAGCCAACCAGATCAATCCTTAAGATCAAAACCGCCAACGAACAACAGCTTGTGCTTCAAGCTCGTGACGAGGCTCGAGCCAAGCAGGCAGGATTGCGTCGACGCCATGAGGAACCAAAGAGAATCGCAGCCGAAGAAAGGGCAACACAGAGTTCCCAGGACTCAGAGAATGGCAGACCAGTATCACCAAGTCCTTGTCCGCCGCCGCCTCCAAATACACCAAGCTCAGATTAAGACACAGCCTTCCGGACAGCCTGATTCTTCGAACATTATGCCTACAGTTTCAGCTCCCGGTCGATGCACACGGTCAATCCAATTCCACACTGCAACGAAGACTTGCTCTGAATATTTCATCATGGCATGGCGATCTGCTACCATCCTTTACTGCTTTACTGGCTTATTCTTAGTGATACTGACCTACATCTTTATAGCTAGACTAGTCAACATGTCTCAACGATCCTCCACCTATTCACCGGATTTCCGCTGCCCTTCCATCGGGAGCACTGCAAACTCCGCACTCAGTCGCGATGACGCACAACGATTGTACGAGACATCTCAGCAAAGATTGTCGCAGACTCAAGACCAACTCAAGTATGCAATGCTCGTCCGGACGTCATCGCCATTGAGTCCTATTGATATGAGAAGAAACGACATGGACATTGCCAACATCAGCGCCAGGCTCGCGCAGATTCAATCGGAGATAGAGTTTTACAAGGAACAAATCCGTACTCGAGATGACATTATCCTCCGTCAGCAAGCCACAATCAAGAATCAGAGTAAAGCCATCGAGAACCCAAGACCTGGCAGAGATTTTCCTGGCACACCTCGGCATTCAAACGGTAATGGTGGAGGGTATGGACTGCCACAGGGTCAGGCTGCACCGCCGCCCTTCAACTTCCAGGGCCAATACTCTTCATACATACCAGGCCAGCCATCGATGCCAACGTATGGACACATACCAACAAGCAGTACCGGCACAACCTTTCCTCCTTCTAATGCAGGCAGTTGGAGCATGTACGGCAGCAACTCAACAGGCAATACTCCTCGTGCAAAGTTTCCATCAGGAACCATCAATGTCAATCAATATGGTTCCCCAGAAAAGCACATGCCGGCCCCACCAGGCACACCGAGCTTCCAATATGGTACTGCAAACCAGACGATGAACTACGGGTACAATTATCAGACACCAATGCACGACCCGTTCGGTCCAGTGCAACCAAACTCAGGACCACACGTTTCATCTGCCGACGGTCAACAATACCAAAGCTGGCAATCATTCGCGACACCTGACTCTTTCATATCGAACCCATACCCTGAGACTTCAATGCCGATCACAAACTCACACATGACCGCCTCAGACGCAGCGAACGAAGGCAGGCTCAAAGAACAGATCCAGAAAGTCTTCGACATGGCACAGAAATACGCGCAGATGCATGCCAACTTCCCAAGCACAGCGGGAGACAATGCACTACCACAAGAGATCAAGGACCGGCTCCTCAACGCCGCCACACCGGCGACAGCCTTCAGCCTGATGACAGACCCGAAGACACGATACCTCCTCGTGTCCAAGATCAGACTTGAGAAGGAGCAAATGCAAAGGGAGGGGGCTTGAAAGCAGCCTGGAAGAGCTCAGCTGGGGTCTCTGGGTTGTAGCGTACGGCTCAT
>JAOSBN010177051.1:0-19701 GCA_027563595.1 Erythroxylum suave | reverse complement strand
TAAGTACAAATAATAATAACAATCATAATAATAATAAGGATAAGGATAATTTGGTCTTTTTGTTAGTTATTCCTTTGCCATTCTAAGTTTAAATTTTCAAACCAAACATTGGCACAAAATTTCTTATCTATTATATTTCTTGAACCAAACAAGGTGATACCCATTCTATTATATTCCTGCTCTATTCTATTCCTAAAGAATAACTATTCTATTCCTTATCTATTCCATTCTTTGAACCAAACAACATATTCAAACTTAAATAATTAACAAACTAATACAATTCTAAATTAAACACTTATTAAATGATTGAATTAACGGCAAAACACATATAAAATTACCTAAAATATGATGCAATTTACACTTATCAACATCCCCACACTCAAATGTTTCATTGTCCTCAAGAAAATAAAAAACCAAACAACACAAAATTACAAAGCACACAATGTAATAACGAGGCAATGGCTTTAACTTCATGAAACAATTTAATACTAAATCATGAACATGTAAAATCCATGTCTAAGAGCTCTGAACTAAATATACATATTAATCAAGACCCAAATGTCAAGTTTATTCACCCTTTTCAATTGTACACACAGATTAATAATTATTTGGTCATTCAAACTTTGTAACTCATCCTAAGTACATTTTCATGAAAAGTTAAGCTACTTATAAGTTAGGTAGGTTTCTATTTTTTTATTTTTTATTATCTTTTTATGGACATGAACCTAATATTTTTACACAAAGGCAAACATTGGTGATGAGTGTCGATTCAGTTACTCGATTAAGTCATGTTTTTATTAAGTTGCTTGGTTGGAATGTCATTATAGCCTTTTGACGTGTAGGCACACACTTGTCATGTGTGTCGATCCGATTACTCGGTTACATCACGTTCTTAACTGGCTACTAGCTCTATTTTATAACACGAAGGCTAGTGGAATAATTATTTATTTAAAATTACAAACTTTTTTAATTCCTACCTTATTGCTTTAACTACTCTTTTTCTTGAAAAAAAATACTAGCTAAGCTACCTAGTCAAAAGACCTAAAATTATGAATGAATGTGATAACTTATAAGGCGATAAACTAACGTTAAGTCCTAATTAACTTGCATATTTTATCTAAAGAGCCGAAATCACTAATTTCATAAGCTAATGACTCTTCACTACCTAATAGATTATGTTCAAAATTAAATCAATTTTAATCCATCTAATTCATCGATACATTCACATAATTCACAATACATAACCTAAACTCACTAACATAACAACATGCAAAATTTACACTCAAAGCAAAACACACAACCCTCCCTACACTTGAACAACACATTGTCCTTAATATGAGAAGGAGATATACAAACACACAAAATGGAGTAAAATAAAATAAAATAAAACTAAACTAAATGTAAAAGAAAAGGGTTAGAAACAAATCTATACGGTGATGGAGGCGAGGAAGGTGTCGGAGGTGGCAGTTGGACGACTTGAGCCTTAAAGTATCGATGAATTCGGAGTATATCCCAGCTTTGACGTTGTTGTGTGCGAACCATCTCCTTTATCCTTCTAGAGTTTTCCATTAGTGTGTTATTAATTGCTTTAGTGTTGGTAGAGATTGTATTGAGCACTTTCTTCCAACCAGGTTCTTTTATGTCTTCTTCCTCTTCAGACTCCTCATTAGTTGAGTTCTTTTCTGGTTGCTGAGGTGGCGCTGTGCTAGAACTCACCTAACTAGCCCTGATATTCAAATGAGTTTTTTGGCCGATGTCTCGGAGTTCCATGTTATGGGACTTTAGGATTTCAGCATGCCACAAGTGATGGTGATTTAGAAAATCAGGGAGGTAAATGGTTATACCACTACAATCCACACCATAGTACTCAACAATGGAAGAAACGAAGTAACTCATAACCAAATTGTTGCTCCTCTTACGTAGAGTCGCAACAATAGTATTCAACACATGTGTGGAGGCGTGAACTGAGATGTTGTGATCCATACATCGTAACAGAAAAAGTTCTTTCATTAAGCACTAGTTGTTTTATGATTTTTCAAAAACCATTTGACATATGATTTTATGTAACAACAAGTGCTCGTGGCTTCAAATAATGTTGTTGTAGGCATTCTTGTTGAACTGCTCGAATCTAGTGAACTCATTCTAATAGCAGGAAGTATGAAATTCATCATGCTGATTGACAATGGAATATTCAGGGAAATTGCAAATATCATACACAATTTCAATGTTCATCTCATGAGGATGTCCCCACAACCTAAACCACATTTCCTTAGGGTTACTGGGTTCGAATTGAAGTAAAGAATTTGAGGGTGAGCTCTTAGTAGACATGATATTGGAAGTGTATAAACTTGCTTCATTGAATTCTTTCTGCTAAATTCTCGACGCTATCTCGCAATTCTAGCCTATCAAGCATAGCAAAATCAAAGTAATTCAGGACTACTATCTATTTGACATTAAGGAATTGGAATCAAATACCTTCCTCCTATTTGTAGAATGGGAAGGCTGCTCTAAAATCCGCTGCCCTGTTCCTTCACTTTTAGCCTGAGAATTGATTTCTTCTCGATGTTTGGTTGCACTTCGTTAACTGCTTAATGTGTGGCATAATGGACTGCAAGAAGGTGAAGGTTAGAATATTGTGGAAATTTGGAAGTTGGTTCAAGAGAAGTGAGAGCATTTGGAGGTTTTAAACTTACAGAGCTAAAGTTAAAATGAAAGTGAGTGAAAAAGTGAACTAGAAAATGAATATATAGGTGAAGGAAAGGTAAATTGTAAAAATTTCAGCTGGCAATCACGTGGACAGGTTTGCCCTCCATAAGCAACGATTGTGGCCTTAATGATTTCACCTTTTTTCTTTCTTTTTTTTTTCACACCCTCCTGGGATCCTTTCCTAACTTCTTTTTAACACTACCACCTCATTACACTTTTCTTTCTTATCATCTTTATCGGAATTAATGCCCTACTCTTCCATGATATTTATTTAGAACCAAAACGACCAAATTATGGATTTCAAACTATTAAAAATTAGCTTGATTGTTAGATCAATAGAAATTTGGGTGGTTCTGCCACCCCAAAGTGTATGTGTTTAGATAAGGATGTTGACTTCCTCAGCCAAATTGGAGCTCATTGAAATCTGCAAGTGTCCTTTGCTCCCTATAATATATATCCTTCAAGATCGTTCCTTTCATCTCTTCTTGATATCTCATTTTCTGGATTCTTCAACGCTGCCTTGTGATGTCCAAATCAATGTGCTTTCGAATTTTCACCCAAACTTCCAACATTTTTTTTTTTGCAAAAGATGGTGAAAAAGCCTTATACTGTAAAATTAAACTAATTTACGCCTCCCCAAAAATGGTACCAAAAACTTGATCCTGTCTTTTGAGCTTTAAAATTTAGAAACCTCTAATACTACAAGTGCATAGGTCCCAACTGTAGTATAAAAGGTGTCGATCCCAGGAGGAGGGGGGAACTAATATAATTCTATGTTACCTAAGGCTAAGAAGATTGAATTAACAGAAATAAAATTTCATAAGAAAGGTAAGTTTGAGAATTTGATTGGCAGGAGTCGTAATTCAGAAATTAACACAAAAGAAATGAAATTTGAGCAATGCAGAAACATAAAGAAAATCAATCAAAAGAAATTAACCATGTTATGAGGAAGGGGATTTTCCTTATCATTAATGCTAACCTAGCTAATTATATGTTAATGGAGTGCTAGTTCTAGACTGTCCTAGGGTTGATTACTCTCTCTCGAGTTATAATCATTAAAATCTAAATTATAACCCTAATCAAATTGTGAAATTTTCAATCTCACAATTCCTAAGTTATCCAAAACTTAATTAGATCTAAAGCGCTCTAATAAACTATATGAACATCACAACATATCTCTTTCCATACGATTACCAATAGGACTTATTAATCATTTTTGTTTAGTTCACCATCTTAACTTATTACCGAATTATGCAAGCAAGTAATTAAATCACAACATTCATCTAATAGTCACAATCAATTAGATTATCATTAAATCAAAATAAAATCTTGAAGGAGAGTTTAGAACATCATCAATATTCCAAATCCTATAGTCATATTATCCATCTCAATTCTACACATAAATAAAATTGAAACAAAAGAAAATATACTTTGGAATAGATGTTGGGAAGCAGTGACATCTGAAGACCTCCTAATCTAAGCAGCACGTCGAGTTAGCTTCATTTTCCTCTTCTTCCTCTTCCTCTTTCTCATTATTCTCCCTTTAGGGTTTCCAAAAGTGGCTAGATGAAAGCTCTTTTTTCTCTACCTCTTTATGTTCTTTTTATACTCTTTTATGTTTTAGGTCACCCTAGGGTTTTTCGGGGGTCCAAAAAATCTAAAAAATCCCTTGAAACATGACATTCATGAATGTCTGCACATTTGTCAGATGCAAGCCAAGATAGTGGTTCACATCTACTGCTTTTTTCATGATAGTGACATGAGCCAAACTTAGAGCTTTTGTCACGATCATGGCATGAGCTTCTTTCACGATTGTTGTTTCGACCTTAATGTCTCCAAAACTTTCTCATTCTTTGATGTTGACCTTAAAACACTAGCAAACACATCAAGGCACCTCAAAAATATAATATTTAAGCTCAAAAGCTTGTACTAACCCTTTAAACACTTAAAACGTAAATAATTAACAAACAATCACAATTATAACCTAAACGCATACTAAATGATTGAATTAATGGCTAAACCCATATCAAACTATGCCCTAAAACATGATGCAATTTACACTTATCAATTAGTTATCTTGATCATCATCTGGAGTAAAACTAGTTTAGATAAAACATTAAACAAAAATATCTCCCTTCTCTCTAGAATAATTACTCCTTTACTCATACTCTTTTAGTTTTGAATTATCGTTTCTAGTTTTTCCTTGGTAAGACTCTTCCCTATCTTTAAACTAAGGCTTCCTTTACCATATGGGGAAATCTTTAAGGCTTAATTCTTTTCCTTTGACGTATACAAAGGGAGCTTCTAAATAGCCCAAAGAAGGGTGATAGTGCATGTTGAGTGCATACAAAATAAACCTAACTCTGCACACTAAAAATTTATAGTAGTGGTGAGCAGGTATCGTATCTATAGGAAATGTATGTGTAACTTTTGCAATGAAAATAATTGATGTTTAAGATAAAGGGGGGTTTTGCTGTAATGCAATTAAGAAAAAAAGTAAAATTAAACTAACGAAAACAAATTATAGAAAATAGTCAAAAGTAATGAATTGATAAATTTGTTTACAATTTGATTCTTAGATCAATCTCAACCTATACACAATTAAACATATTTTATTTTATAATGTTTTCACACCTTTTTTAGAACTGTTAGCCATAGATTAACAACAAGTTTTGTGATTGAAAAAAGACAAGATCTTTGATTAAACCTAACTATCGAACAATATAAAACAAGCTCTCTAAGTTTAATTGGACAACCGTATTACAAATGAGGAAATGGACTAATTGATAAATGCAAATTACATAATGTTTTAGGCATAGTTTGATATGTGTTTAGCCATTAATTGGATAACTTGGTAGGTGTTTGGGTTAAAATTGTGTTAATTTGTGATTAATTTGTGTTTTACACCTGCATGCCACGATTGTGACAGAAGATTAGGGAATGGCCTAAGATCGTGGCCTTTATGCCACGATTATGAAAGAAGGTGTAGATGTGTACCACGATCATGGCCTACAGGGCAATGGTCATGGTTTGCATTTGACAGACTCGTAAATGCTCAAAAACTTCAAGGGATTTTTTTGGATCTTTTGGACCCCAAAAAACCCTAGGGCTACCTAAAACATAAAATAGTATAAAAAGAACATAAAGAGGTAGAGAAAAGGGGAGCTTTCGTGCAGCCACCACTGAAAACCCTAAAGAGAGAAAGAGGAAGAGGAAGAGAAGAGGAAGAGGAAGAAGGAGGAAGAAGAAGCAGCCTTGATGTGCTTCTTAGATCAGGAGTTTTTCTGATGCTACTGCCTTCCCAGACCGTACATTCTAAGTGTCTATTTCCTTTTCATTTCAATTTTATTTATGTATAAAGTTGGGATGGATTGTATGATGATAGATAGTAGGATGATAATGATGTTCAAGCTTTTCTTTGGGATTTTATTTTCATTTAATGATAATCTAGTCGATTGTGTTATTTGGATGAATGTTGTGATTTAATTACATTATTGAATAATTTGATAATAAAATGAGAGGATAAACTAAATGAAAAATAATTAAATCGGATTAATGAGAGTTAGGCAATTTAATAGAAACTGTGATAAGTCGTATTGGTAATTGAACGGGGAGAGATCCTTTGTGACATTCCAATAGTTTATTAGAGGGCTTCAGTTCTAACTAGCTTTTATATAATTTATGAATTGAGAGATTGCAAAATTCATAATCTAATTAAGGTTTATAATTTAGTGTTTAATGGTTTATAATTTAGACGGTCTAGCATCGACACTTCATTGACATATAATCGGTTAGGTAAGCATTAATGATAAGTAAAATCCCCATCCTTATAACTTGGTTAATTTCTCTTGATTAATTTTCTTTATGTTTCTATATTGCTCAAATTTCATTTCTTTTATGTTAATTTCTGAATTATGACTCTTGCCAATCAATTTCTCGGATTTACTTTTCTTGTGAAACTTTATTTTTATTAATTCAATTTTCTTGGCCTTATATAACATGCAATTAGATTAGTTCCCCCCTCCTTATGGGATTGACAACTTTTATACTACATTCGCGACCCATATGCTTGCAATATTTGAAGGCTTATAAAATTTAAAGCTTGAATGACACAATCAAATTTTTGGTGCCATTGTTGGGGAGGCGTGGGTTAGTTTAATTCTTTTAGTCTAAGGCTTTTTCACCATCTTTTGTTAAAAAAAAGTGTAGGAAGTTTGGGCGAAAATTTGAGAACACATTGATTTGGACATTATAGGGTAACGATGGAGAATCTAGAAAATTCGATACCAAGAAGAGATGAAAAGAACTTTTCCAGATTTTAATGAGTCCCAATTTATTAGGAGAATCATCATCCTTATATGAATACATACACTTCGGGGTGGCAGAACCACCCAGATTTCTATTGGTCTAAAAATGTAAGTACTCACATGGGACATTGTTTACAATAAAACCTATTTATTTGTTTTATGCTCAAAAATTGCAAATGAACGAGTAGTGACTTATAGTTAAATAGAGCAGAGATCGATCCGATAAGGATTGATGCCTAGACACTGCTTAATTTAGACATAACTTTGTTTAAGAAACGAAATTGTTTAATGAAAATAATCTAGAAATTAAATTAAAAATAAAATACTAATGACGAATCGATAAGCAATACCAAAATGCAAAAAAATTGGAATTCAAGAATTTTAAGACTAGAGATTACTTTTTTTTTCGCATTTTGTCTCCTTCCTATTTTATCAATTGAATTGTGTCTCACCCTAGATTTCTGAATGTACTAATCACCCTCTCTCAAGGTATAACTGTTTATCCCTAATTGAATTAACGAGAATCAATTAGATGATCTCTCAACCTACTCAATGACTCTATTGATTCAACTAACTACTAAACTATCTTACGCGTGATCAACTGACTAGCCGAGATCTCTCTTCTAACTATTCAATTAACATGACAATTGTACGTCTATAGGTCTCTAACTTTCATCGTTCTATAGGTCTCTAACTTTCGTTGCAAAATCCTACACATATTTCATCATACTCACTCTGTCAATTTGTTGCAAGATAATAAATAAAATCACCAATCATCAAAGATACTTCATTCAATTCAATAAAATAGGCCCTCAACACATTAGGTCCAAAAGCAATCCCTTAAATGAAATAAGCTGAACATGGTCTCCATAATATCATCTACATTCAAATAGAACATTTTTACAAAGACTAGAAGAAATCAAAGTGATAGCAAATTGAATATAAGACTCCTTCCCTTCTTTGTCAAAATCTAGAATTTTGGTGTTGATGTGCTATTTTGCCCAACCTTGATGATGATCCTTGTCTTCAATCCTTCCTCAAGGCTCTAAACATTCTTCACTCAAGGATGGTGTTTCTATAAATGGGTGTCGTATCCCTCGAAGATGGAGGCTCATTGATGCTTAAATAGTCCAAAAACCCTAAGTTTAATGAAGCACTGCATTAAGCCTCAGATCATAATTCCCACATTCGTGGGAATTTGCATGCTCCCCACGAGCGTGGGAAATTTGCATGCTCCCCACGAGCATGGGAATTGGACAGAAATTCACTTTTCTTTTCTTCTACTCTTTCATTTTTTGTTTAACCTCCAAGTTTCTTCCTCTTCTTTCCTACATAAAAAATAGTCAATTCTTACCCTCAATTAACATCAAACACACAAGAACAACAATGGAAATCAAACTTAATGAAAACATGCAAAATGAATTCTAAACTAGAATAATAAACATCAATTATTCTAGAAAACACTTGTCAATTACCTATAAAAACATGTAATAATGAATAACTATCAACATCCCCACACTTGAATCTTTGCTTGTCCTCAAGCAAAATAAGTACAACCAATCAATTCTACTACTTCATTTTCACAAAGATCAAAATATACAATCCCTCAAATTCATGCCAACTCAAATAATAAGTTAATGCACATATCATGACTACTTTTTCATTAGTGTGCATAACCAAGCTCACAACTGGCACAATCACTCAAAGATAAGTAAAGATGCACAAATGTATTTACCTCACGGTTTTCAGTCATTTCTCTCAAGTATTTAAGGGTTAGTGTTTTGCTTAAACTTCCTATAGGAAATTACACTACCATAGGCTTGCTAATATACCAATTTAAAGCAATTTCTGAAGATAGTAACCTAAAGAAGTAACACTCAGCAAAGAAATGAAATGACTATAAATGAAGTCATATGGCTTAATCCTCACTTTAGCTCAAATGAAAACTCATTATGCATCTCTACACTACCTCATTGTTCAAATGTCAAAAGAGGGGAAAGAAGGTTAAGCACAAGCATAAGTAATGTACAGAATGGATATAATGCCTCTGAGATATCTAAACATAACTAATGTAGTACTTTGCACTCATTTTGCTACTTCATTGTTCTTCCTTTTTCTTTTTCTTTCTTTTTTTTATTTTTTTATTTTTATTTCTTTTTCTTCATACGTGGAAGAATTATGAATCAAAACTAGTATTTTATACAATGTAGTCCACTAGTAGGGATATACTCAACTTATCTCGGTAAAAATTTCACACAATCCCAACTAATGTTCTACTTAATACTTTATTGGGCTTGTGAAAGGGTAGGACAATAGGGTTTAATGTTTTAAAATTTTGGGTATTTTAAAGAAGAAAAGGTTAAGGCTCAACAGGGGTAGCAAGGGATGATTAACGGTTAGGTCATTTAAGCTAAGGTTAATATAAAAAAGGGCTTAAATCATCTCTATTAAGTATGCATCTAGTAGACTCAAACCAATTTAAAGCAAGTTCTGAAGATAGTAACCTAAAGAAGTAACACTCAGCAAAGAAATGAAATGACTATAAATGGAGTCATATGGCTTAATCCTCACTTTAGCCAAATGAAAACTCATTATGCATCTCTACACTACCTCATTGTTCAAATGTCAATTTATGACTAGGATTATGTAACCAACTATTTTTCATCACTTTATATGGTTCACTTTCTACTAAAGTAGCCTAATATGAGTTCAAGCATGCATTCAATCTAATTCCAACTAACATGATAGAATCTAATGGCAATATTTATCGAAGTGATTCAAAAGCGGTTCCATTGCCGACACAAAACACCATTAGCTGACACAAAGCACATATAATATACCTAAACATTCATCCTATTCAACATAATGTAAGAAAATTGCAAGTAAGAAATTTGATGTGACCTTCCCACACTTAAAGATCAATCCTTAATGTGACAAGTCAACCGTCAAGTGAGTAAAGAAACTAAAACTAAACAAAAGACATAGCACACATGATTGATAAGAAACCAAATAGATATGAAATGAAATGCAATCACATAAAAGAAACACAAAAATTAAAAGTTAAAGGGTGAGAAAAGCCTATTTAGATGAAGGTGGTAATAGTGTGTAGGAGCTTCAAAATTGTTCCTTCGAAAAAAGTTGAGGAACCTTTTCTTCAAGCTTCGTTTCTCCTTATGGACTTACCACATTTGAGTGTTGAGTTCATCAAGTTGGGATGTCATGTGTTGATGGTTTGTGGCTATTTGGTCAAGAGTTGGTTGATATCGGTAAATCGCCATTGGTTCCCTCTATTCCTCTGTTACTACTTCCTCCTCTGGCTCTAGAGTTGCACTGGATATGGAGATTCAGTTTATCACTGTACTACTGCCCCTCCTACTCCTCATTACAATATGTATCTGAGGATTGTGAAGTTCCATAGATTGGACCTCTACAATCTCAGACCATCTCAAATAAGCTATGTCAAATATATCGTGGGGAGTAGTATGCCAATTCTCCACATTAACATTATAAAATGCATCCAAAGAAGAAGCAATATGAGCCATCCCAAAAGATATATTCTTTTTATTAATCACACTCACTAATGATCAAAAAATTCTATAAAGTTCAATTCATACACCATAAAACGAAAAGTTCTTTAGTTTAGCATTTATTGATTTTCATTTTATTAAACACAGTTAGGCACATAAATTTGTGTAAAAGTAAATGCTCAACACTCTGGATTAGATAATTAGGTGCATTACGTGAATCAAAATGTTCTTCACCCGTAAGAGTGTTCCAATAAGCATCGACATCAAAATCTGTGTGACCATCTAGAATTTTTGCATTCTACAAATTAAACAATTCATGTACAACATAATAATCAAGTTTAAAAACTTCATGTATGACAGAATTATCAAGTTAATTTAAAAACATTTCCATCGAACCGAAACCAAATCAAATCCATTTTAGGGTTATACCTAACTGTTGTGAAAAACTCTAAGGTTATGGTGGTATTAATAGGCACAACATACCGAACAAATCTGTTCCATCCTATGTTTGAAGCTAATTGTTCAAGTTGGCATCTCACTCCTATATTTTCTAACAATTCAAAATTAAAATAACGAGGAGTGACTATAGCTATACACCTAAAGTCATGTAAAACATGCACCTTATTCTTTCGAATAAATAAAAAATGGGGCCCAATAAGTTGCTACTAAATTGGTTTTTCCTTTGCCGAAAACCTAAAGGTTGAGTTCATCGACTGGTTTCTTTACCCTTATTATCCTTGGTGAGGCCATTGTGAGAAGAAAATCTGCAAAAATGAAAGAAAGGGAGTGAAATTTGACTTTTAGAGAGAGAGGAAACAAAAATCTCTCCTAAATCCATATTGTTTGGAAAGATTAATGTATGGAAAGATGAAAGAATGTAGGATTAGTGGAAAGGGATGAAGAAAATACTAAGAATATTGATGATGATTGAAGATTTTTAGAGAGTGGGAGGAGAGAAATTCATGGGTTAGAGATACAGAGTGTGAAATTTTGAAAGTGGGTGAGAGGAAAAAGAGGGAGGGAAACTTGAAGTTTCCTCCTCTATGGAATTCCCATGGTCATGGGTTTTCTCTCCAGAAACTTTCTAAAGAGAATTCCCATGCTCGTGGGAATCACCACAATTTCTATGGTCGTGGGTTTTCTCTCTAGAAACTATCTGGAGGGATTTCCTACGCCCGTGGGAAACACCACAATTCCCACGAATGTGGGATTTGGTGATCCTCATAATTTCAATCCTTCTTCCTAACGTATATGTATTCTCCATAATCCCAAAACCTACAAACATGTCAAAATAATATCATCAACAAGAAAATTGTAAAGAAAACAAGTTGAAATTGAAACCAAATCAAAGTAAACATCAATCCAACTCCAATCAAACATGATCATAACTAAGGAGTCAACCAAATAAATAAACAAAAATGATAAAAAAGAAATAGAGTTCCATGGGTTGCCTCCCATGTAGTGCTTCTTTTAATGTCAAAAGCTTGACCCTCTTCCTTAGATATTCAACCAGGATCAATTTTAAATGGCTTGCTTCCAACTTTTTCATTTAACATCGATTTTGTAGCCTGTAAGTAAGCGACAAATTACAAAATGAATAGAAAGACAATATCGATAAAGTTAATAAAAGTAATTAATTTCATCAATGTCATTTTCATCAACAAACTGTCAATAACATAGGGAATAACAAAACTCCCTGAATCTTCCATTGAATCCAATAGTTTGTCATGTACGAAGGTAAGCTGCTCTCTTTCTTCCTTTATCACCTTCGTCTCCTCTTCTGCTTCACGAATAGAGACTTTCATAACTTCTTCAAACTCGAAGCCTATTATTATTCATTCTTTGTCCGTTTCTTCTTTAGAAGATTCAAACACATCAATTATCCTAAATGAGCTACTATCCATCGGATTCCTGAATACATCATTCATGTTGAATGTCTCATCATCATCATCAATTTAAAGGATAGGGTTCTTTTCATGGACATCTACTTAAGATTTTTCGATGTTCAAGTATGGTGTACTAAGATCTGGCAGATAGTATGAGGGGTTTCCATCCTTTTTGTCATCCTCTTTCTTCATTTCTTGGCCTTCTATAAGGTAAGGTTCAGCTTGGTGTTCCACTTCTTCTTCTTATTCTTCCCCATTTCTAAGTGTGATAGCCTCATAATGCTCTCATTGATATAATTCCATATTGCTCAAAGAGTCTTACACACTTCTCTTACAAAATTCATGAGAGAGCTGTCTTACTTGAGTTTCTAGGTTGTGAATAAAAGCAACATGATTTTACAAAAATTGATCGAATTTCTTTTCAAGTCTCTTCTGACTTTCCTCCTAGTTGGAAAACATCCTTTTCTGGTTCTCTTCCATATATGTTAGTTTAGAAAAAAAACAACTCCATAAACTTGTCCAACTTACTCTCCATCAATCTAATTTGATCTTGCTGAATTTCAAATAGGTCTTGGTGTCCCATGTGACTACTTGCATTGATAGACCAATTAAAATCTAGGTGGTTTTTCCATCCCGCAGTGTACGAGTTCAAAAAAAAAAAAGTACTTCCCTAACCATATTGTGCCTTATTGTAATTTTGAAAAAGTTCCTTGCTCCCTGTAATAATTGTCTTCCATCATTGATCTTTCTATTTATTCTCAGCATCTATCTCTTCAGATGTCTCATTCCTCATTCTAAGATGTCTTGATGCGTTACCAAATTTTGTCCATCCTCGTGTGTTCCTTATATTTATACACCTCCAAATACACAAGGAAAAGTATAAAAAACTCTTAAATCAAAGTAATCTAAATAAAAAACGATGATAAACAATCAATCCCAGCAATGGTGCCAAAAACTTGTTGACAGTAAAACCTATCTACTTGTTTTACACTCAAAAATCGCAAGTGAACGGGTTGTGACTTGTAGTTAAATAGAGCGGATATCGATCCCACAGGGATTGGAGCCTAGACATTGTTTAATTTAGAAACAACTTTATTTAAAAAACAAAATTGTTTAATGAAAATAATCTAAAAATGAAATTAAAAATAATCAATAGACGATACCAAAATGTAGAAAAATTGAATTTAAGAATCTTAAGACTAGAGATTACTTTTTTCTGTATTTTGTCTCCCTTCTATTTTATTGATTGAATTGAGTCTCACCCTAGATTTCTGAATGTACTAATTACTCTCTCTTAAGGTGTAACTATTTATCCTTAACTGAATTAACAGGAATCAATTAGAAGATCTCTC
This sequence comes from Erythroxylum suave, assembly GCA_027563595.1. Taxonomy (NCBI): domain Eukaryota; kingdom Viridiplantae; phylum Streptophyta; class Magnoliopsida; order Malpighiales; family Erythroxylaceae; genus Erythroxylum; species Erythroxylum suave. Next base: position 5,923 of record JAOSBN010177051.1, on the reverse strand, counting down.
AACCTACTCAATGACTCTACTGATTCAACTAGCTATTAATCTATCCTACGGGTGATCAATTGATTAGTCGAGATCTCTCTTCTAACTATTTGATTAATATGAAAATTATACATCTATAAGTCACCAACTCTCATTGTACAATCCTACACATTCATCTTACTCACTCTCTTGATTTGTTGCAAGATAACAAATTAAATCACCAATCATCAAAGACATTTCATTCAATTCAATAAAATGGGACGTCAACACAATAGGTCCATAAGCAATCCCTAAACTATAATCAGCCTAACATGGTCTCCATAACATCATCTACTTTCAAATAGACCATTTTAACAAATACTAGAAGAAATCAAAGTGATAGAAAATTATATATAAGACTCCTCTTCCTTGCCAAAATCTGGAATTTTGGTGTTGATGTGCTCTTTTGCCCAATCTTTATGATGATCCTTGTCTTCAATCCATCCTCAAGGCTCCAAACATGTGTTCTTCACTCAAGGATGGTGTTTCTACATATTGGTGTTGTCTCCCTTAAAGATGGAGGCTTAATGATGCTTAAATTGTCCCAAAACTCTAAGTTTAAAGAAGCTCCGCATTAAACCTCAGATTATAATTCCCACGCTCGTGGGAATTTGCATGATTCCCATGAGCATGGGAATTGGACATAGATTCACTCTTCTTTTCTTCTCCTCTTTGATCTTTTATTCAACCTCCAAGTTTCTCCCTATTCTTTCCTATATAAAAAATAGTCAATTCTTACCCTTAATTAACATCAAACACACAAGAACAATTTGGAAATCAAACTTAATGAAAACATGTAAAATGAATCCTAAACTAGAATAATAAACAACAATTATGCTAGAAGAAACATGTCAATTACCTATAAAAACATGTACTAATGTACACTTATCAAACATCAAGACCTATTAAGATTTTTCAGCGAGATGAGTCTAGTTTATGGGGTTCCAAATTGGAAAAAAGCATAGATAAGCTAACAGAAATGGAAAAAGACCCAAAAGAGACTAGAAGAGCAATTTGATCAAGTGAAAACAATCATGCCTCTTCTATTCACAACCTGGAGATTCAAGTGAGATAGCTTTCTTGTGAATTTTGTAAGAGAAGTGTAGAAGACTCTCTGAGCATTATGGAATTACATCAGCGAGAGCAATATGAGGCTATCATATTTAGCAATAGGGAAGAATAAGAAAAACTAATAGGAAATCAAGCTAAACCCCATCTTGTAGAAGACCAAGAGATAAAGAAAGAGAATGAAGAAAAGAATAACAACTCTCACGGTATACCATGCTCGAATTTTGAAAAACATAGGTGGATATTTATGAAGAGAACCTTATCATTTGAATTAGTGATGAATAAGAGACATTCAACATGAATGATGTATTGAAGAATATGGAGAAGGATGACTCATTCAGAAAAATTAATGTGCTCAAATATTTGAAGGAATGAGAGGATGAAGAATAGTTAAAAATGGACATAAAATTTGAAGTAGTTATGGAAGTCTCTGGTCAAGAAACTAAAGAAGAAGAGGAGATGAGTGCGAATGAGGAAAAACCAAGAAGAGAACATCTCACCCTCTTACTGGGCAAACTAATGGATTTCATGAAAGATTTAGGGAGTTTCTTATTCCCTGTTTTGTTAACAGTTCGCTCAAAAAAAGGATCTTACTAAGTTTAATCAGTTTTCATAATTTTATCAATATCGTCCTTGTGATCATTTTGCAATTTGTAGCGTACTTATAGGATACAAAACTGATGTTGAACGAAAAGGGTGGAAGCAAGCCACTCATAATTGAACTTGACGAAATTTTCATTGATACAAGGTCAAGCTAATGACCATAAATTAACATGTGTAAGGTAGATTTAAATTGTTATACAATTAAAGTTGTTTCATTTCTATAAATAAATATTAATGATTCGGAATGCATTGCCTTAATAATTCTCTTACTCTCTTTGAATCAATTATAAGATAGGAAAACCAGCTCGACATTAAGTGCATTTGGTCTCCACCTCCGAAAAATCACTACCTCAGTCACCATGATGGTTTTGTGTTCTAACACTTTTCTTTTCATTTTCGTTAGTGCTTTTTTCTTTTGCCTTCCATATATTGTTTCATCCCCCCTTATGGGCTTATATGTATCTTTCTCACATTAAGGACAATGTGTTGTTCAAGTGTGGGGAGGGTTGTGTGTTTTGCTTTGAGTGTGAATTTTTCATATTGTTATGTTAGTGTGTTTAGGTTACATATTGGGAATTGTGCGAATGTATCGATGGCTTAGATGGAATGAAATTGATTTAATTTTGATAATCCATTACGTTGTGAAGAGTCATTAGCTCACAAAATTAGTGATTTGGGGTTCTTTGGCTGAAATATGCAATTTAGTTAGGGTTCAGTGTTAGTTTATCACCCTACAAGTTGTCACATTCATTCATAATTTTAGGTCTTTCGACTAAGAAACTTTGTTAGTATTTTTTCACTAAAACGAGTAACTAAAGGAAGAAGTTAGGTGTTAAATAAATAAATAAAGTGTTTAAAATTTTTTAATAAATAACAATTCCATTGGCCTTTGGGTTATGAATAGAGCCAGTATCCAGTAGAGAATGTGATGTAGCCGAGTAATTAGATTGGCACGCATCACAAATGTGTGCCTCTATGTCAAAAGGTTATAATTACATTCCAACCGAGAAACTTAAAGAAAACAAGGCTTAGTTGAGTAACCAGATCGATACTCATCACTAATGTTTGCCTTTGTGTAGAAAGACTAGGTCTATATCCACAAAAAGTAATAAAAATATTTTCTGATAAAACCCTACCGAGCTTGTAAGTAGCTTCACTTTTCATGAAAATGTGCTTAAGATTAGTTACAAAGTTTGAATGACTAAATAATTGTTAATGTATGTGTAAAATTGAAAGGGTGAATAAACTTGACATTTAAGTCTTGTTAATATGTATATTTAGCATAGAGCTCCTAAATGCGAATTTTGCATGTTAATGACTTAAAACAACTTTAATGATTGTGTTTAAAGTTAAATTTATTTCATGAAGTTGAAGTCAGTCTCATTATTGTATTGTGTGCTTTATGATTTTGTACTATATGTTGTTTTGTTTGCTTAAGGACAAGCAAAAATTTAAGTGTGATGATGTGATAAGCGTAAATTACATCATGTTTTGGGGCATAGTTTGATAAGTGTTTAGTCGTTAATTCGATAACTTGATAGTTGTTTAGGTTAAAATTGTGTTAGTTCGTGATTTATTTGTGTTTTAAATATTTTATGGGTTAGTACAAGTCTTTGAGATATTATATTTTTGAGGCACGTTAGTGTTTCACAATCAATATAAAAAAAGGGAGGAGTTTTAAAGGGAATTTAGGCGACAACATAGGCCCAAAATCATAGTTTACATGCCATGATCATGACAGAAACTCCAAGTTTGGTCCACGATCATAGCATGTGACAGAAGTTCAAGGAATGGCCTACAATCGTGGCCTCCATGCCACGATCGTGATAGAAAGTGTAGAAGTGGGCCACGATCATGGCCTACATTAAGTAGACGTGTCATATGTGAACGGATTTTTTGTATTTTTCAAACGCTGAAAAAACCTTAGGGTTACCCAAAACATAAAAGAGTATAAAATAACATAAAAAGGTAGAGAAAAAGGGAGCTTTCATGTAGCCACCATTGAAAACCCTAAAGAGAGAAAGATAAAGAGGAAAAGAAGAGGAAGAGGGAGAAGGAGGAAGAAGAAGTGGTCTCGATGCATTTCCCAGATCAAGGGATTTTTCAATGCTGCTGCTTCCCATATTGTCCATTCTAAGTGTTCATTTCCTTTTCGTTTCAATTTTATTTATGTATAAAGTTGGGATGGATTGTGTGATGAAAGATAGTAGAATGATGATGATGTTCTAACTTTCCTTTAAGATTTTATTTTGATTTAATGATAATTTAGTCGATGACTGTTGTGATTTAATTATGTTCTTGCATAATTTGGTAATGAGGTGAGAGGGTGAATTAAATTAAAATTATTGAATTAGATTAATGAGAGTTAGGTGATTTAATAGAAACTGTGATAAATCATATTGGTAATTATGTGGGCAGAGATCTCGTATGATGTTCCAATAGTTCATTAGAGTGCTTCTGACCTAATTAGGTTTTGGATAGTTTGTAAGCTAAGAGATTACAAATTCCAAAATCTGATTAAGGTTTATATTTTAGTTTTTATGGTTATAACTTGAGAGAGAGTAATCAGCCCTAAGACAGTCTAGAATTGACACTTCATTGACATATAATCGGCTAGGTTAGCATTAATGATAAATAAAATCCCTTCCTCATAACTTGGTTAAATTATCTTGATTAATTTTTATTACGTTTCTACTTTGCTCAAATTTTATTTCTTTTGTGTTAATTTTTGAATTATGACTTTTGCCAATTAATTTCTCAAATTTACTTTTCTTGTGAAACTTTGATTCTATTAATCCAATCTTCTTAGCCATGGATAACATAGAATTAGATTAGCTCCCCATTACCTATGGGATCGACATCTTTTATACTACAATCACAACCCATATGCTTACGGTATTTAAGGGCTTATAAATTTTAAAGCTTGAATGACTCAATCACAAATCTAGGTAGTAACCGTGTAAGTGTTATTCAACCTATGTTACATTGTTCCTAATGATTCACTATCATTAGTATGTACAAACGAATATAAAACACAATGATTACGTATTGTTTTGAAGATTGTAGCAATATGTTTTCACAAAAACAATCTAATGAACAAATTCAGATCATCTTTACAACGCCCAAATCAATAGATAAAAAACAAACACAACAATCTATAAAGAGAGGGATTTAACATAAAACAGTGAAAAAATATGCTTAATCATGATCTTAGGTGTTAATTCACCTTTGAACTAGATTGAAGAAGTTTATCCCTCCATGAGTGTTGAAAGACTAAGTTTTCTACTTTTCACGAACTCCCAAAATGATTCTCCTTATTTTAGCTGTCAAAATATTCTATGTATATGAAAAATTAGGTTTTTTGGCATATAAACATTGCAACTCATGAAGATACATGAGCTGCGTATCCAAATGTGTAATTCCAAAACTATCTTCCGAATGTTTAAATGGTCGTATATGTATATACACGGTTGTGTATCTTCCACTTTTTGTTGAAATGCTCTTCTTCTTGTAATTTCTTGTCCAATCCTCACCGTAGTTCATCTTAATCTTGTTCTATAAAGATAATTGAGTTTAGACATCAATATTTTGGCTTAAGGAGTATGCTCTTAACTCATTTTAGCTCTTATGCTTCCAAATTGTGCCTAAAACCAAATATGAACTAAAATGAGTATCTGAAGCATTTCATAACAATAATCACTTAGTGTTAAGAAGTGAATGTATAAAAAATTAAACACACATCAAGCGGTTGAGAACAAATGCAGTAGATGGTGGTCCTTAAGTCTCCAAATCAACAAGAGAAGAATTTCCTACCGTGCCTTGTAAGATTCCTTTAACTCCAATTACTTGTGAAGCCTTTAAAACCAGTAAAACAAGTTCTCCCATTACCACCAAAGCCTAGAGGAACCTAGTGGAGATAAATTTAGTTAAGGATGAACTTAAATACTATTAAAGCTTTAATATTGGTGATGTCTCAACTCACACTATGGAATTGCTCTAACCTAGTGCAATTGTTGTTGGATCAGAAAAAGAAAGCATGCTATATTTGGAGAAACGGTAGATTTCAAAACTTTTATGCTATATTTGGAGAAACGGTAGATTTCAAAACTTTTAAGAAATCATTTTTTCAGCGGAAGCAACAAATCCAAATCATCATACCAATCCATACATGATATGGTATAAGGATAATAAAAACATAAACAAGATGAAGAGTATTACCGACTCCTTTGCTACA